>JAFVLL020041189.1:0-62302 GCA_021397915.2 Tor tambroides | reverse complement strand
GCTACATAAGACAATTTATGAGATTAATAGTACACTTTTACTCAAAACTCGCTTTAAACCACCATCGAGTGTTTGTAATAACTTCCTTTTGCGATTACATGTGGAATATGGTTGTTTACTGTTGTTAAAATATGTTATTTAGAGCCTTTTTATCACTGTACAAATAAGCATTTCAGATGTACACATTCATTATTATGAAAATATCCAAATGTCAAGAAAATCACATACAAACCATATCCTATACTAATCGTGTGTTTATTATCTTATATAATCTATAGTGGCTGTTGTCATGTTTATTTCTGCTGTGTAAAAGCCTTAACATGTATGCTTTGGCTGAAACTCACAGAACCAACAGCCTCTCTATTCTTAAGTTGCCAGGTATACATTCCAGGTATAATACACATTAGTAAAAGGATCTATTTTCTTTTTTATTTGTCTATATAGACTTCGGGCGGCCGCGGTACATTATAAAAGTAGCCCAAAAAAAAAAAAAAACGCAACCCACGGCTCTGTAATTTTTCCCACAATTGCATTTTCAAAATAGCCCAATTGTACGGGAAAACCATAACCCTGGCAACACTGGGCTCGCTGTACACTTATCACACAATGATAGATAACCTTCCGCGCTGCGATGACAGCAAGAAGTTGGGGTCAAACCTTATCAAACAATTAATTTGCGTTAAAAAATATTAATGTGTTAAAAGTTTCAGATCTCGTACCTGGACGTGGCAGGATGGGATGAATTTGGATGTCAGATAAATATACACCCAAACCCTCCGATGGAGACAGAGTAACAGCATGAGGATTTATTTCAGCGATCAGAGAGCTAATACTGTTGGCTTTCAACTCAGTGGCTTTAGATCTGTTACCTATATCTAGAAAGCATTCATGCCAGAGCTGTAATTAAAACAAGGACTCTATTGGCAATTTGAGCTGAAGCCTTTTAAAGAAAGAGCCCCTGCGTTTTCCCTCCTGCTCTCCCCAGAGGAAGCTAAATCTGAAATCTGAAGACCTTCTCTGAATCTGGCATCTAGACTGCACTGCTGAATAGACAAAGTGCTACAACTCTGTCATCATTTCATACTTTCAGTGGATCATTCAGCTGTAGTCACTGCAATGTGTTTTCATTCATACATTCATACAGTGTCGGCAGGAGACCAGTTTGCTGTTGCATTAGTGGTACTGGCCATTGAAAAAAATCGTGTTTTTTTTCGTACACAAAGGCATCTATTCATGTAACTGTCATGCAGCTGACAACAGACCTGCAGTCAAAAATAAAAGACCAAAAAGGCTTTGAAGTGTGTTTTACACCAGCATAGAATAAAAATGTATATGGTAGTTTATCCGCAGCTTCTTTTTAAGAGCAAGTGTAAGCAGCTCGGTCTGTAACTGCTTTATAACGTTTCGTTTTTTGTTTTGTTTTCTTTTCTTTAGTTTAGTTTAGTTTTGTTTTCTTTCGTTTTGTTTAAATACTTGTTTAAAAACTGGAAGTGATTTGATTAGAATAACTGGATTGAGCTGTGGAATAGAAGTTGAGTATTTATTGGAAAGACCACATGCATATATGCACATACTCTAAACTAGTGGTTCTCAAAATGTTTTTTGACTCCAGTGCCATTCTGTCTAACCTGATATGTATATAAAAACAAATATGATTTTTGTACGATTTTACACTGCTGTAACCATAAGGTATGTTGTGATTGATTAGTCATGATATCATATACTAATAAAAAATGGAATGAAATTCAATTTATTCCTTTTACCACAAGAAAGTAATCCAGTGTCCATATCTAGCTACGTAAAGTCATATCTAAATTAAATTTGTAAATACATAGTCATATAAATTCAATTTGTGCACTGTTATAAATGTTATTTTTTACTGAAAATGTTATTTGTCTTAATTATTTCATGTGCATACTATTAATATGCAGTTATATAAGTAATTTATATACAGTGCTGCTTGAAAGTTTGTGAACCCTTTACAATTTTCTATATTTCTGCATAAATATGACCTAAAACATCATCAGATTTTCGCACAAGTCCTGAAAGTAGACAAAGAGAACCCAACCAAACAAATGAGACAAAAAAAATTTCTTTGTCATTTATTTATTGAGAAAAATGATCCATTGTTGCATATCTGTGCGTTGCAAAAGTGTGTGAATCCCTAGGATTAGCTGGTAATTTGATGGTGAAATTAGAGTCCATTTGTTCAAAAGGTGTTTTCAAACAGTGGGATGACTATCAGGTGTCATTGCCTGCCCTGTTTAATTTAAAGAACAGGGATCTATCAAAGTTTGATCATGTTTGTGGAAGTGAATCATGGCACGAACAAAGGAGATCTCTGAGGACCTCAGAAAAAGATTTGCTGTTGCTCATCAGGCTAGAAAAGGTCACAAAACCATCTCTAAAGGGTTTGGACTCCACAAATCCACAGTCAGACAGATTGTGTACAAATGGAGGAAATTCATGACCGCTGTTACCCTCCCCAAGATTGGTCCACCAACAAAGATCTCTCCAAAAGCAAGATGTCTAATAGTCCACGAGGTTGCAAAGGAACCCAGGGTAACTTCTAAGCAACTAAAGGCTTTTCTCACATTGGCTAATTTTAATGTTCGTGAGTTCATCATCAGGAGAACACTGAACAACCAAGGTGTGCATGACAGAGTTGCAAGAAGAAAGCCACTGCTCTCCAAAAATAATTGCTGCCCGTCTGCAGTTTGCTAAAGATCATGTGGACAAACCAGAGGGCTATTGGAAAAATGTTTTGTGAACGGATGAGACCAAAATAGAACTTTTTGTTTTAAATGAGAATCGTTACATTTGGAAAAAAGAAAAAACACTGCATTCCAGCATAAGAAACCTATCCCATCTGTGAAACATGGTGGTGGTAGTAACATGGTTTGGGCCTGTTTTGCTGCATCTGGGTCAGGACGACTTGCCATCATTGATGGAACAATGAATTCTGAATTATACCAGCAAATTCTAAAGGAAAATATCAGGACTCAAGAGTCTCAAGAGAAAGTGGGCCATGCAGCAATACAACGACCCCAAGCATACAAGTAGTTTTACCAAAGAATGGTTAAAGAAGAACAAAGTTAATGTTTTGGAATGGCAGAGTCAAAGTCTGGACCTTAATCCAATTGAAATGTTGTGTTAAGGAGCTGAAGCAAGCAGTTCAAAGGAGGAAACCCACCAACATCACAGAGTTGAAGTGGTTCTGTACTGAGGAATGGGCTGAAAGTCCTACAAGAGGTTGTGCAGGACTGATCAGCAGTTGACAGAAACTTTACCTGCGGTTATTGCTGAAAAATGGGGTCACACCAGATACTGAAAGCAAAGATTCACATACTTTTGCAACGCACAGATATGTAACAATGGATCATTTTTCTCAATAAATAATTTTTTTTTTTTTTTTGTCTCATTTGTTTGATTGGGTTCTCTTTGTCTAGGACTTGTGCAAAAATCTAATGATGTTTTGGGTCATATTTATGCAGAAATATAGAAAATTGTACAGGGTTCACAAACTTTCAAGCAGCACTGTAATATAAATGAATATTATGTGACTGTAAATAAATCATTATTTACAAGTAAAATAAATTAACATTATTATTATTATTATTATTATTATTATTTGTTTGTTGTGTTGTTGTTGTTATTATTATTATTATTGCTACTGTGCTGGTGGTTTTTATAGCTTGTGTTAAATATTGGCTGAATTGTCAAGACAAAAAAAAAACTTAAACTCATTGTAACATCTAAAAATTCACATTTCCATTTATCTATTTATGTATGTATGTACTGTATATATTCTGGTGCTAAGTACTCATCTGTATGTGTGTTATAACTAAGCCAGCAGCTTTATTTATTTTAATTTTTTTTTCCGTTTTGTAGCCTATTTCTGCTTCCTGCAAAGCTGCTTTTAAAGTAAGTGTTTTTAGTAAAGCATAGTATTACTGTGTGTACCAGCAACATTATAATTGAATAGGTTTAAGTGCTTTCAGTCATATGACACTTGCTCTCACAGTGTGGGAGTTTGGAGTAACTCCTTTGAGCAAACAGATAGTCTGATCTCTGACCTGAGCTAATCAGGCACAAATTTGGCATGTCAGAAGCCTGTCTTCACGTCCTGCTATTTACATACTCCCTGAACCTAGATTTTCCCTTTTTGTCTTTAGTCCGTGTGACATCTGAGTTCATCCATCCTCTCTTAAATTGAAACATTATGACATCAACATCCTCCCCCCTCAAAAAGGTCTTGTTGAAATCTGATTACATAACAAGATTAACCCCAGAGGTTTCGACCTGCCGCCTAGCGTTGCTAGTCCAAAAAAAAAATAAAAAATTGGAACGTTTGTTTTTGAGAGCAGTTCTTTTAGCTTCAGGTCATTAACGTTGCCTTATAATTTTGTGATGACGATGCATTGATTGAGACATTTCAGGAATGTACATGTTAATACCTGTTGCAGTGCTGGAATTCAAAAAGATGACAGTAGCAGATGATGTACCAACCCGCTCTTAAATACGAGAACACGGCGTTTTTAAAAAAGGGCGCAATGGTACTTGGCAGACAGTTATCTGTTTTCTCTGTAAACAGCTTTTTCGCTGCAGGGTTGGTATTGGGATGTGGGAGATTAGTTTTCCATCAAGACTAAAGGAAAAGCTCCAATGAAGGAAGGAGTTTGTGGGGAGGAAGAGGAGAAGCCTAGGGTGGTTGCTTTTCTTTGTTAGCCTTTGTGCTGTGTGGCCTTGCCTGTTTGTTTTCCATATTCTGCATCTGAACCCCCTCTGAACAAGCCTCTTTTGATTTCTCTCAGGACGGCGGCCTACAGTTCCAACAGACCCAGGCCTGGGGAAGTCATTAACCAGAAACGAAGCACAACAGGACACTGGTAGGTTCTGTGGTCTTACTTTTTTGTCTTGTACAGTAGCTGAATTTATGTGACGCGCTCCGTCAAAATCAGTCGTAATGGGCAACTTTTGAGTGTTTTGGATTATGCTGTTTTTTTGAAAAAACAAAATTTATTCCATTTACTTTAAATTCGTTGTCCTAATCTGTTAAGTGTGTGTGTGTGTGTGTGTGTGTGTGTGTGTGTGTGTGTGTATATATATATATATATGTATGTATATGTGTTACTTTTTAATGCACATTATCTTTCAAAAGTTTGGGATCTGTAAGAATTTTTGATACTTTTATTCAGCAAGGATAATTGATAAGTTACAGTAAAAACAATTATAATGAAATTTTTATTTCAAATAAGCTAATCTTTTCAACTTTGTTCATCAAAATAAAAAAAATGTGCCGCACAACCGTTTTCAATTGTGATAATAATAATGGTCCGTGTACTTGGCGGCCAACGGATTTTCCTTTTGAAATTAGAAAACCAAAATCGGGAATCGAGCGTTCACTCGTTTTTTGTTTTAATATTGAAAGTAGAAAAATGAGAAAGCAGCTCCTTTTTCGTTTTTTCATTTTTTTCCAAGAAACGAAAAACGAGAATTCAGCGACTTTTGTTTTTCATTCCAAGGGTAGAAAAATGAATAAACATTTAAATATTCGATTTCTACACGGGCGGAATTAAACGCCCCTTCTGCTGATTGGTCAGCCGAAATCTTCCGCAGATCCGCGAGACAGAAGTCCTCCACTGCTGCATCTTCTTGATGTGTTTATTGCAACTACATTTAATCTTTTTCTCATCAAATAACCAGACAAATTAATAGCTCGATACAATCCGTTCCGGGGCAGAATGTAGACAGCGCTTTTTGTTCTGTGTAGATATAAATTCTATGATTTGCATCAGCTGGACATGTATGATATGACTGCTGTCATAGCCTACCCTGATCGCCCAGTAAGCTTGTTTAATTAATTAGCCTAATTACTTTTAAATAAAATATTTTAAACACTAATACAAAAAGGAAAGAATGCATTGACTTATAGGCTATAACAGGCCTATTATAACGTTCAAGAACTGCAATTCTGATCTTACAATCGGAGAAAGAGAGATAAAATAGGCCCTACATACTCTTTTAAGCATTATAACGTAGTCTTTTTTTTATTATTATTGATTATAATCGAGACCTATGCGCTTGTGTCGGCCGTGCACGCGCACTCGCACACAGGACTGTAACGCAAGATTTTCGTAACTGCCATTTCGGGTTGATTCTCACCAAACCCCACAGAATACATTAAGAACGCTTGGAATATAGGAGATTAATAGGATTATTTTACGACAGATTTGCATCCGCTTAAAAAAAAAAGAAAGAAAGTCGCCATTGCCAAGTGAGAGCAGGACATTTTGTGTGTGTGCGTGCGTGCTTGTTTGTGTGTTTCGAAAAAGGAAGGTAATAAGCCTTTAGAATAACAAGGTGAGTTACCCATATAGTTCACGCAGTTCCAAACTGCCATGGGTTAAATAAACTCAGTAAACTAAACAGCAGAAAAACGCGACTACATGCAGTCAAGCGCAGACCAGTATTGAAGTGTACAGCAAATATGCAGTCGACTTTGTTTTAGCTGAGTTTATTTAATTAATTAAAAATGAGTAGGCCTATTAATTGATGTTCACTTGGATTTTTTTCCTCAGCAGGGGAAATAATACTGTCATTCATGGTCGTATGGTAAAAAATAATATTTTTATGTACGTTCAAAATGACAACAAAATGTCATGCCTTTGAAAAATAAAGTGAACAGCAAAATGTGCTGCATTAGTGCGTCTTGGTCTCAATTAGCATCTGATTTGGCGCACTTGAACCAATACACAGCAAATAGCCTACTTGACGCACCTACTAGACCTACTTATTTGACGTTAAATAAATACATAAATCACAGCATGTATCAAAAACGTGATTTTACAGTCTGGAAAATGTGGTAGGCTATAGTAATTTTTTTTTTTCGCGGACCCTGGCACTTAACTGCTGTTCTACACAGAAGAAAGCGCTGTCTAAACTCTGCGCCGGTACGAGTTGTGTCAAGCTATTAATTAGTCTGTTTTTTCATGAGAAAAAGATGAAAAAGATGAAATGTTGTTGCAATAAACGCATCCAGAAACCGTACACCTGCAGCAGTGGAGGACTATTATTCTGCCTCGCGAAACTGCAGAAGAACTGATGACGGCACGGTTTGATCTTCGGCTGACCAATCAGCAGAAAGGGGCGTTTAATTCCCGCCCACGTGTAGAAATCGAATATTCAAGCTGTTTATTCATTTTTCTACCCTTGGACGAAAAACAAAAATTAAGCTGAATTCTCGTTTTTCGTTTCTTGGAAAAAAATGAAAAAACGAAAAAGGAGCTGCTTTCTCATTTTTCTACTTTCAATATTAAAACAAAAAACGAGTGAACGCTCGATTCCCGATTTTGGTTTTCTAATTTCAAAAGGAAAATCCGTTGGCCGCCAAGTACACGGACCAATAATAAGAAATGTTTTTGATCACCATATCAACACAAGAACAACTGAAAATAAAAAACAACAACAACAACATATAAAAAAAAAACAATCAAGAAATACAATATAGTCTCCATGAATAATAAAATAAAATATATTTTAATATATTTTAATATATTTTATTAAAATATATTAAAATATAATATATTAAATTGTAATTATATGTCATACTATTATTATTATTAAATAAATGCAGCCTTGGTGAGCATACGACTTCTTTCAAAACGTTGAAATATTTTACTGACCACAAACTTTTGAAGGGTAGTGTGTTTTAAAAAAATCTCAGAAGTAGTAAGCAAATAAATAAATATCTGAGAATTTTTAGTTCTTAGGGTTTTATGACCGCCACCATTTAATTAAACACTTTGGCGTCAAAGCATAATTATACCATTATTAAGCAGATACTTTCACTTTTCCTTCAGCACACAAATGTGTTTCTGGTTCAGAATGACACAAAATGATGTAGCACACCACACGTCCCTGAGTAAAATATAGCGCTGACCGCTTCCATGAGACTTCCTTGGCTCAACCAGGCTACCAAATAGGGTGAAATGCTATGGTCCACAAGCTTTGGGAAAAATATACTGTTTATTGGGAGGGGTGGGCTGGTGTTCGAAAGCCCTGGTATAAATGGCATCTAGTCTAGCCATTCTTAAGAAGGAAATAGGAGACACACATTCTCAGAATTCCAGCCTACTGTATGTCTGGCTGAAAAATGTGCCCCTTCCCAGCGCTGAGAATTTCTAATACCTCCAAATGGAATTCAACACCCTTTGAGTCTAGACTTGCGAACTTTGCTTTGTATTCGTGTAGAGTATGTGTTTTTCCAACAGGTTATCCCAGTATGACAGATGTCCTTCGCTGGGGTCTCAGGCTGAAAAACAATTACGGTATCATTTGGATTAGGAGGTGTTTTCTACACCTGTCTGCAGCTAGATTGTCCTCTACTGAAGCTTAGCTGTGTCAGGAATGAAAGCAGTTTTCTTCTTTCTCTCTGCTGTCTCACAGGCAGCTGCTGTAGATGAAGCATATTTGCAGTGTAATCCTGGCCCTATTCCGAAGGCTTTAGAAAAAAGCAGCAGACTAGATAATACCAGCTGTTTGCTATTGCACAGATGTTGGAGAGAGCACCTCTAAACCTACTGTGTCGCACTTTCAGTTTGGTCATCAGCGTGCAAGGAAGAGTACACATGTTCCCAGATGGATGAAGATATGTTGAACTGATTGCTGAATAGTGGAAAAACAGTAGCCATTATATATATCGATTTATATAATGTTGGAGATAAAAATATTTGAGCACGTCTATTTATTGTTTGCTATTTTTCTTTATCATTTAACTTGTTTAGATTGATGTCAACTCATAAATGAATACTAACTCTAATGCTGAAAAGAGTCTTGATATGGAAAATATAATTGTAGTTATTGAACTCATATCCATCAAAACTACTTTTTTATTATGCTACTACTTATTGTCTGCAATGAAATTATAGTGTATGATCATACACTACCATTCAAAGGTTTGGAGTGAGTATGATTATTTTTCTTTGAGACAAATTTATACTTAATCAGCAAGGAAGCATCAAAAGTGACAGTAAATGCATGTATAATGTTACAAATAATTTCTATTTTAAATAATTGTTGTTCTTTTGATCTTTCTACTCTGGGGAAAAAATAATAAATCACAGTGGCAGAGTTTCCATAAAAATACAGCACAGCTGTTTTCAATATTTTATAGTAAGAAATGTTTCTTGAACAGAATCGTTATATTGTTATCAAAGGAAAAAATGCGTTTTAAACAAATTAAACAAATGCAGCCTTGGTGAACATTAAAAAAAAACATTAAAGGGATAGTTCACTCAAAAATGAAAATTTTGTCATTATTTACTCACCCTCATGTTGTTACAAACCCATAAGACCTTCATTTATCTACGGAACACAAGTTAAGTTATTTTTGATGAAATCCGAGAGATTTCTGACCAAGAATAAGTTGCGATGAGGACCAGCTACATATTCTCGAGGCTTCATAAAATTATGATTGAAGCACTATTTTAATGATGTCCTTACTACCTTTCTGGGCCTTGAACATGGTAGTTGCATTGCTGTCTGTGCAGGGTCAGAAAACTCTTAGATTTCATCAAAAATATCTTAATTTGTGTTCTGAAGATGAATGAAGGTCTTGTGGGTTTGGAACGATGTGAGGGTGAGTAACTAATTAAAAAATTTTAATTTTTGGGTGAACTATCCCTTTAAAACCCAGAACTTTTGAACCCTTTCAAGAGCCAAAACTTTTGTGTTCTTAACACAAAATATGCGTTTATATAATATTTTAGTGTACACCAGTCCACAACTATAAGTTTATAGACTGCTCATAACCACTGGTTCATGCTACACGTCCCTTTTTTTTAGTGTATTACCAGACAAACCAAGTGAACTCTTTTGCTTGAAAGTGAAAAATCACTTTAGATAAAAAAGAACACATTTAGAAACACAGGGTAGCATACAAATGCAAAGTTAATGGGTACTTAAGTTTCCAGAACTTTCCCTGCATAAAACATTATCTAGACCAGAATGAATTACCATGTTGGTTTATGCTAGTTTGGTGTTAATAGTCTGGCATTTGGCAAACTCTAACCCACAAGTGGTGAAGTTGGTTGACCAAAGAACTTGCTGGTTAAACTAGTTAGAAAGTCTGGTGGGGAAATCAGCTTTCAAAACATAACATATGCTTCTGAACAGCTATGCTTGTTTTCTCTTTCTTTTTTTCTTTGAAATTCTGAAATTGGTGTTGCAGAAAAGAAACCAGAGCCAAATGTGATATGCATTTTCTTTGGCGGAATCTCAAGAGGTAAGAGGCCCTGTACCTGTGTTATAGGGCTTCACGCTTTGGGGTTAGAGGGGTGTTGAGGGAGCTAGAGTTTACAGTATATTTTTCAGTTACAGTCTAACGTTCTTAACACCTCATAAATTACACCTGCTGCGACACCACCGAGGCCCGATGAACTTCAAGCACGCTGAGGGGAAGTGAAGTAAGCAGTGAGATCTGTGCGGGATACTGCTTTTCTGTGACCCCCCCCCCCCCCCCCCCTTTCCTTGAGCTGCCTTTTTTTCAAAAAGAGAGAAGGCTTAAGATTGGATAAAGATCTCACTCAAGAAATTGTGTAGTTTGGATCCAATGAAATGAAAGTGAGATGACCAAAGTTCACTCTCAGTGTTCAGGAACCTGAAAATACTTGCTTTAGTTCATTCCTGTTAAATAAGTTGTATGTATTAGTGCTGTCAAAATTAGCACGTTAACACAGGTGATTAATTTTTCCAGTTTAACTGCGTTAAAAATATTTAAGCTAGGGTTGGCCACCCCACTCACAACTACTGCTTCTGTCTCTTTTTTATTTTTCTTGACAAGAATTGTGTTTAATTAGAAGCAGAACATCTTTACGACCACATCAAACAGGAGACTTTTTAGACATGCACTCCACTTCGACTCAGCGACAGGCACTAGTCAAACGAGCACGGAAGCAATACAGGTGACGAGGAGCTTCAGTAGAACTACAGTGAACTGTGGTCAGATGAGATGTTGTCAAGCCATATGTCAGTAAAAACAAATTTTCTGTCCTGTCTTCTGTTATACTTATGCTGTTATACAGGCTGTAGCCTGTATCATTTCATATTAAAGCCCAAATGAAACTACGAGCATGCGTGTCAGATCAGTGTCATGTTCAGTTGTGGTAGCTCTTAAAGTAATAACAGCCAAATAACCTAATAACCAAGCTGCTGTGATGTCTGTTAATCAAAGAACAAAAGAAAAAAGAGGAAATCAATAACTTTTGTAGCTTTAAGGATTCATCTATATTTAATTTTAGAATTTAGTGTTTGATAACTTTATTCAATTTCTGTATATTTCTTACTTGCTGAAGGGCACAGGTAAATATGACATTTATTATAATGGGTTTATGTGAAGATTGTTTTAAGTTCACTTAAATTAGAAGGTTTTTTTTAAAGTCTAATAAATGTTAAAATTGATAGCTCTCAGTTATGCTGTAATGTTGAATGGTTATAGTCAGTGGTTAAATATTAGGAAAAAGAGAACAATTTCCTAGAGACATCAGTAGTATTGGTATCAGCGATACTCGCCTTTAGTCATAAAAAAGACGCCACTAAACAAATATTAAAAATATACCTTGTCTTGTTGTTTCTACATTAATTTGAAGATTGAATGTGAAATTCATGCAATATAAAAGTATATTTAAAAAATTTAATGTTAAGAGGGATTAATCACGATTAATTACTTTAATATTAAAATATTTGGTTAAGTAGTAAAAAATTGCTTTTCTAATATGTATATATTGAAAATCCTTCAAAATCATAAGAAAATAAGATAAATAATACTTAGAGTAAAATAAATAAGACGAATAATTATAATAAAATAAAAAGAAGTATGAAAATAATTATGAATTCTAACAAAATAATGAAATGAAATGTAGCTTATTTGTTACCAAAGATTTAAATATTATAATTCATTGCATAATTTAGTAAATAATTGAATAATATCTTCATCAGAGCCAGTATTTGCACTTATAATAAATGGCACCACTTCTGATAGACTGGTTGCTATGTTGAAAGTACAATGTAACACTTCCCTTGGTGGGGTTTTTTTTTTTTTTTTTTTTTTTCAGGAATGTTGGATTCAATCGCTTGCTTTTATCCTCCTCTTTACTCTGAAGTTTCTAATTCACCAGGGTTTTGTTTTTCTTGCACTATACTGCATTATCTTTGCAGCATCTCTTCCTGTATGCGTCCTGGATCACTCACTTGTTCAAAAAGCCTTACACTGCAGTGGCAGACCAAACCTTTGTACCATCACTCCCACATGGGTAAAATGCTAAAAATTACAAGGCGTACACAACAGTACAGTACGTACTGACCTGGGGCCCTCATTTCTCGGAAGTATGCAGCAGTGCAGCGCTACACGTGTGCAAGAGTGTTTCTGGCTCTTGACACAGGTTTGTATGCTCAGACTTTCTACACACATCATTGATTTTTCTAACCTCTGCACTATGCCACTCCTGCATCAATGAATGGTTTCCTGGAAGAAAAAATGATCCATAAGCCGTCTGTATAGAGCACATAGACTGAATTTCACCCCCGTACCTCAGTTTCTTTTGCTCTCCTTCACTGCAGAGCTGCTCAGGTTTTCCAACAGCCTATTAATTTGGGACATTAGGTAAATAGAGCAAGGGAAAAGTAAGTGTCCTGTTGCTTGACACTTCCCTCCTACATTGCTGCATTAACAAATGCTTGTTTGAGAGTTTTTGGACAGACTAGTCTCTTGTAGCCAGATTTTGACTGAATGACAAAGGTAATGGCCCTCATCGCAACTTATTCTGACCAACAACGCCCACTTAGAAAGGAAGATGTCATCTGAGTGACATTAAATGACCATCCATTAGTTTTGTTTTTTAAATGATGTTTAGGCACAAGAGTATCTGAAATGTATTATGCAACTGCGAACAGCTGAACTGAAAACAACTGAAAAAGGTAAAAAATGTGATCCAATTTCAGCCTGTCCAAAAGTAATAATTCAATAAAATAAAAGGAATTAGTGTACAAAAAGTTACAGACTTAACTAAAAGAAAAAAAGCACAGTTCTGCTTGTCTAATTAATGGTTTCAAATTTCATTTAGTCATTGTTATTACGCTTAACTAAAACTAAAACCAGTAAAAAACTTGTTTCTTAAATCAAATAAAATAAACCTTAACTAAAATAAAATAAAAAAACAGTTTTTAGTTTAATTTCATGTCCTACAACAATATAAATGAAATAGTGCTGTCAAACGATTAATATATATATATATATATGTGTGTGTGTGTTTTTATATATATATATATATATATATATATATATATATATATATATATATACAGCGGGTAAAAATATAAATATATATTTATAAATATATTTCTAAAGGTGCTGTTGACATGAAATTTTCACCAGATGTTGGTAACAACGCAATTAATTCATACATACGAAGAAAACAAAACAAATAAGTTCAGAAATGAAGTTATATGTAATAAAATGGAATGGGAGGTATAAAAAGGCATAGAAAGCCAATCAGTAATTAGAAAACAATCCTGCCCCTTGTCAGTGGAAATGAATATTAGCTGGTTCAGTCCTAACACATACCAGGATGATGAAGATGAAATGAGGATGGACATTTCAGCAAGACAATAATCCCAAACACACAGCCAAGGAAGCTCTCAATTGGTTTCAGAGAAAGAAAATAAAGCTGCTAGAATGGCCCAGCCAATCACCTGACTTGAATCCAATAGAAAATCTATGGAAGGAAAGATCAGAGTTCATAGAAGAGGCCAGCGGAACCTTCAAGATTTGAAGACTGTTTGCGTGGAAGAATGGGCCAAAATCACACCTGAGACTACTTTCTCCATACGGGAGGCATCTTGAAGCCAAATTCAAGATTCATTATCTCATTACCAAAAAAGGCTTTTGTACGAAGTATTAAATAAATTTCAGTAAGAGTGTTCAATACTTTTTTCCCTGTGTCATTCCATTTTATTACACATAACTGAATTTCTGAACTTATTTGTTTTGTTTTCTTTGTGTGCATGGATTACTTCTGGTGAAAATTTCATGTCAACAGCAGCTATAGAAATATATTTACTGAGAAAAATGATGACGTGTTCAATACTTATTTTACCCGCTGTACACACACACACACACACACACACTCCTATCCGGAATGCTGATTCCCTGACAGTTTTCAAGCGACAGCTGAAAACCCACTCTTTCGCCACTATTTGACTTCATCCTAAAAAAAATAAAAACCTCTTGTTTCTCTTTCCTTAATATTTCCCTGTCTAGCTTGTACTTATTTGAACAATGTCTGATACTTGGTATTATGAGCACTTCCTGTGTCTATTTGCCTCTTTAAGATGAATTGCGTAATGTACTTCCCAATTGTAAGTCGCTTTGGATAAAAGCGTCTGCTAAATGTAATATATGTTTGCCTATTTGCGCATAATCTACAGCAATTGTGGCTTTTCAGTCCATGTCAACCCTGTCAGCCTTGAGCTATTTGTGGCATGGAAAGCCGAGATTTCACGCTGGTTTGCTATTCACATTACAGTGCTGATATGAATTGCTTGCTTGATTTTAACTGGCCTTGTGATTATAAATCCCCAGATCCATATTTTAAATGTCATATGCTTCATTTAAAAGGCTCATATGTTACCGCCCAGGGTAGTACCAGTGTGAATAGCTCTTGTTCTCCACTCTCCAGGTGTCTAATCAGCTTCATTATGAAAAGGAAAGCCAGTAGGCCACCTCTCTGAAGAGGAACGTACATTATTTTTCAGATACATAAAGGCAGGTGGAAGTGTGTGCTGTTTTTTTGTTTTGTTTTGTTTTTTTTCCCCCATTTGGTGAGCGTATACAATGTGACTCATATGCATAACCACACTTAAGTAAGGGTGGTTATCTGTGCTCAGTGTGTTTGAACTTCCATAGCCTGTAGGTTTGTGTTTGTGTGTGTGTGTGTGTGTGTGTGTGTGTGAGAGAGAGAGAGAGAGAGAGAGAGAGAGAGAAATGTCCTCTCTGTTTAGTTTCTAAGTGGATTAGACATGGATGTGGAGACTTCCTGGGGAGCTCCCAGCATGGGACGCACACAGACAGGAAGGTTAATGACAATCTGTTTGCAGTGTTCATGTGCTGAACCTTGTTAATTGAACTGTTGCTGAAGTTTTACACAGATTGAAAAAAACACTGCTATTTTAAAAGCTTGCGGTGCTCTGTACCTTTATGGCTTTATTGGTCATTCTGAACTTACAAAATAAATAAATATGAATCATAAAAAGTGCAAAACAATTATTCTTCGGTGCTCAGTTTGTCATCTTTTTCTGCTGGTTTCACATTTTCATTGGTTTCACATTCATTTCATCTGTTGTTAGCGTAGTATGTTTATACGTGGCAGAAATATTTATATTCCTCATTTGCATTCCCAGTTATGTAAGTTTAATGCCTAATAATGACAGAAGTAAAATTATAAGTAAAGAAAACCGTGCTTAGGAGAGTGTGCAGTTATAATTTTTCTTCATTGAGTCTCCTCCTTTAACTTGCAAATCAAAATGTGTTTGGTTTTACTACTTTATTAGATGTAAATTCCTAAACATGCTTGTTGGATGCAAAACATTACTGATTAGTTTGTAATTCTTACTTTAAAAAAATCATGTTTTTCTCTCAAATCTGTCAACTCTCTAGATAATATTACTTTGACATTTAAATAGCAGAATTGTCAAAAGCAACAGTCAAGCATTTAAGCAAGATATAAACCACAAGATCAACAAATGTGAGATTTACTGAACCACACATTTAGCTGAAACTCTCATAATCCACCTCTGTGTCATCTTTATTGTTGAACTGTGTTGTTCTTGTGACATTTGTCCTTTTTTTTCCAGAGTGACACACATCCAGTTATTCAGCTTCTATTTAGAGCTAAATAACTGTTGAAGCCTGTTTGTTAAAAGCAATATCCAAAATTGTTGAGCTCTTATTAGAAATATTGAGAAATATTTGCCTCCTGCAAACATAACTTTGGTATTGTCACCCAAAACGCATAAAAAAGACTGATGGGAATGGCTAAACATCAGAGGATATTGATCCACAGAGGGAAATGATTTTGTAGCATAATGAAGTAATGTTTTTCCCCTTCATTTTGTAGTTCATGACATCTGTTCTTCATTTGACAATAATCCAAGAGGTTTTACCATATTTTCTTATAGGTAGCAACATGGCAGAAATGTCGAATAATATCACAATTACACTGAACAATATTCTAATCAGCTTGTATATTACGTATACTTAAGTGTCATAGTTCAGGAGGATATGGTGGATTGAATTATCTCGTTTTTGTTGTTGTTAATGAGTTAAGTGTTGTTAATGGTGCCAGATGTGCAGTGAGACCAGCATTTGCATTATTTAGAAGGAAAAATGAGACTGAATGTGTGTTTGTTTTGCTTTATCCTCTTTGTTGGCAATGATGGTAGGATAGGATAAGGAGCTGGATTAGCACACAGAGCCTCCCGCTTCTCTGAAACACATTACCATGTTGTTTAATCAGTTAATTAGTTTGATTATGAATCTCTCATGATGATGCTTCACGATACACCTGCTGCTGCCTCTGTAAATAGATATAGTTCATGAAACCTTTGGCCTGTAAGCATAATTGTGGTCTTTTTTGGAAAGAAGATGCTTTAAGTGAACAGTAAAACAAATATCATAATATAAATATTGTACATTATATTATGTAATCAGAAATATTATAAAAATATATATACAAAAGATTTAAAACTAATATTGTAAATATATGAAAGTTATATATCCATTGAATTCAGCTTGGATTTGCCACATTGTAAAAGAACTGTTTTTTTCTTCTTCTTATTTAGGGCCCTATGAAATCTATCACCCCCTCCACCCCCCGAATTCTGTTTTTTTCCGTTTAAATTTTTCGAGACTCTGTTTTAATGGTTAAATTAAATTATATTATTCAAAAAGCATGTCTAATTAATCATGAAACTTACAATATTAAACAGCAATTTATTAAAAGTTAGAAATGGGGCCTTAATTTTTTTTTTTTTTTTTTCTCAAATTCAGTTTTATTTTTTACCAAATAGTTTTACCAAAATATTAATAATCAAAAGCATCTCTAATTGATTTTATAAAAATAATGTATTATTATTTTATTTGCAGCTGTAACGGGGCGAACAAGATGTGAGACGTGCGGATCCATTTGCAAACTTTATTAAACAATGACGTGGTCAAAAACACAAGCAGGGTCAAAACATCAGCACACAGGTATGGCACAGACAAGATACAAGAATAATCCAGAGGGCAAGCGTGGGTGAACAATATCCAGAGGGCTTGACAACAGGGGTAATCCAGAAACGTGAGCGATAGTCCAGATAAGGTACAAACAGAGTCCGAATGGCGAGACAAGGGTACAAGCCACGATACAAGGACAGGAAACAGGAAACGAGACCATAAACAAAATAAACGAAACTTAGACTTAGAGAACACAGAATGGCTTGGTAAGGCAACTAACACTAGGAGAATGCTAAACGCAGAACCAGACTCGGAGCTAAACATAAACACAGAATGGCTCAGTAAGGCAGCTAACACTTGGAGAGTGCTAAACGCAGAACAATACCCGGCAGTGAAGGAGAGAAAGTCCAAGGCTTATGAAGAGTGTGTGATTGTGTGATAATTCTCAGGTCTGAGCGTGATTAGTGCAATCAGCTGTGAGTGTGTGTGTCGTCAGTGCAATGGATGATGGGAATTGTAGTCCATGGGTGACGTGCAACAGTAGTGTGTTGGAAGAGTCAATGTGATGGAAGGGCGACCTCTGATGGTGAGTGTACGGAAGACCATGAACTGGATTCGTGACAGCAGGATTATCATGCAGGATTCACATTTAAGTGATATTTTTGCAGCTAAATATTTACATACAAGAGTCTATATCACAATTTGATTTAAGTGTACTGACCTACTTTTGATGTATCCATGCAAAATTTGGCAAATTCCGTGACATTCCGTGTTAATTCCAGTAAATTCGGTATTTCCAGTAAATTCTGCAATTCCGCCTGCGCTTTCCACATCACGGAAATCATAGCACCCTACTTATTTCATATACTTTTTCAAAATACTAAAACTTGCAGGTTTAAATCCGATTTTGATCTCTGTTTTCTTATGCTTTTTTTTTTTTTTTAACTTTTTTTTTAACTATCTGATGCATTATAAATTTTACTGCAAAATCTCATTTGATATTTTTACCTTTGTTTGGTCATACAGGCCTGTCATACCTTCTCCTATTTCTTCCTCTCAGATTCTTTTTGTTGATTATGATCGTAATCAGTGTTACCTGTACAGGTGTTTCCACCTCACCCCCACTACTATACAGATGCAGTTCCTGTAGGGAGGGATTAGGGTCGTCAGATGGGAGTGAAGCTGAAATTCCAACCAGTTCACGATAGCTTTTAACTTCAACCCAGATGAAATACCAACAGCAGGAAGACAAGCAAGCCAGTCAGTGGTGTGTTACCCTGCTGCCTCCATTTCCTTACATGGCCTTAAGAACCGCTCTGGCTGGATTCTCACTCAACAAATGTATTTCATTCTCTGCTTCACATGTTATTAGTTTTGCAAATGCTTAATTAACGTAAACATCCCCATAAGAGTTGTTCAACCCTGCAAACATGTTACCAGACAGGTTTCGAGAGTTATGGAGGCTGCATTCCTTCCTGAGTTATAAGTTCCTTCCTGAGTTAATATGTTAATTCTTACTCTTTGCCAAAATGGATCATATCCCAAGGTAATATCATCTCCTTGCTTAATTAAACAAAACATAAATGGATTTAGCCATGGAATGTGCGGCATAATATAGCTATATGGCTTGATGTTTAATGGGGTCTGGATCGTACACAGATGGTGTTGTGATGCAAGTGGAGCAACAAGGATATTTAGTAGTTTTAAGATGGGGAATAAGACTTGATGAAACCTCTGAATTAGGCAGTCTGGGCAATCCTGTCTCATGTAAATGTCAAAGTGTCTGTGCAGGTATAAATATACATATACACACATACACACACAAATATATACATTTGTACAGACACTATGCATATTATATTTTATATGTGCCAGTAGTACATAGTAATGTACCAATGTTCTAGCTGTCCTACTGGTTAATTATTGAGTTAATTATGTGCTGTCAATCAAAAACTGGCAAATAAGGTGTTGGAGTTGCAAACTCTGGCAGTCAAGAAAATGCCTGAGTGTGGAACTTCTTTGGCTTCCAAACTATATTTATTTTATTTTATTTTATTTTATTTTATTTTATTTTTCTAGTAGTGTCTCACCTTAAAATTTGAAAACTGTTACACTGCTTAAGAAATAATTGCAAAAATTTGTTTTCCACAATTTTTAGTTATCATTAGGTGCTTTTATTATTTAATTTCCACAATAAAAACACCACGTGATACTGCAGTAAATGTAATGATGAATCAGAGGCATTTAAATTGGAGTTGTAATGTTTTAGCCTTATTTTATATTTTTATAATATCTGATTGTGATGGACAGGTATAAACTCTGGCAAATTGTGAATTATACTTTTTGTTTTAATCTTAAGTTTTATTTTATTTTTTAAATAAAATAGGAGTTGTAAAGTTTTAAGCTTTATTTTATATTTTTATATTATCTGATCATTGGCTAATTGGAAACATCAACAATATTATTATTATTATTATTATTATTATTATTGTTGTTGTTGTTATAATAATAATAATAATAACAACAACAACAATAATAATAATAATAATAATAATAATTTATTTATTTATTTATTTATTTTACCTGACGATACAGTTAATTGGGCAAAACAATGGTAAGTCACTAACTATTATAGTTTCTATTTTTGTTATATGAACCTTATAAAGCCTGCTGCAGTATATTGTATTTGATGCATAAATTTCTAAGGCATCTAAATTATTAACATGATCAAAACTTGAAAATGTTAAAAACCTGTTCCACACAATCTTCTGCAAGCCTTTTGATTGATAGATTATACTCATTTTTTAGCAAGTAAATGCCTTTTAGTATAATTATAAAAATGTGCACCTTTAGGTCTTATTGCTGTGAAATTTAATAATTTATATAAAGTAAATATAAGAATAACTTGTATGTTGTTAGTAATAGTTCACATAAACATTTATTGTAAAGCATCTTGCTTATATAGAGTAGCTATTTGACGATTTCATGTTAAATAAGTAAATGAAAGATTGCTCTGATCTGTCACATATTAGGAGTTAAACAGATCGCAGTTGATCCATAATACATACGGACGAGACCCTACTGTTTGGCACGCACATGATTCGCAGATTAATTTGCCAGCTTACACATTCAAGCAATTTTAAACCACAAGAAGAAGAAATGAAAGAGAGCTCAATTCGTTACTCACACACTGTTCTCGCACACAATCAAAGCGTGCACAAGAATAGAGACGCGTTTCAAACAGCGCGGAAATACCGAGTTGCGTATATATACTCATAAAATTAGCCTATGTCAAAAACCCTTCACGGCATTGTCATGCTCTTTGCTTTAAATATTTTTTTCTTGCTTATCCGAAAAAATAATCCGATCTGCGACTCAAAATTGCGACTCAAAAAAAAAAAACTCAATATAATGCGTTGAACCACTATATAATGCTATTATAATACTATATAATAGCCATATATATATATATATATATCTCACCCCCCCACCCCCCCCGTCCAGCCGGTTTGCGAGAATATTTTCCAAACATAACCGGTTCGTGGTGCAAAAAAGGTTGGAGACCCCTGATATAGAGTGATAACTATTTATATTCATTTTATGTAAGTAGTCTGCCAGACTGTTAGATAAATCTCATTGATTTACCTAACAAGCTATCTTACATTTTAGCCATATGAATAATAAGTCTACACCAGCTTGCATATTTTTGCTCAGGGTTTAACAGACCTGAGAGGGTTTACAGGGTTAATTGACCTGAGATGTCAAAGATGTGAAAGTCCCTGATATGTGAGACCATGTTTTCTGGTCTTTTTCTCTTGAAAGTGAAAAAGTTCTCTGACTCAGTACATGACTTTGGACAGTTGGCAGTTCTCAGAAACTTTCTGCTGCTACACGCTACCTCAGTCAAAGATCAAAAGCTAAACCAAAACCAAAAGTGAACCTTCTGTTGCTGTGGCAACAAAGCAGGATATGAAACCACCATGCCGCAGGAAAGAGAGGACTTCCTCTCTGCGCACATGCAAATGTTTTAAAGGGAGTGTTTCGGGGGTGTGCCAGTGCTTCCACTGAATGCTTTTTTTAACCAGTTGCGCAGTAAATGTGTATCAGCTGCCTTGAAATTAGAAACAAGAAGGTCTGCGGTGCTCCAGTTACCAGTGTGTAACGGATACTGTGCTGATAACTCCTTTTTATTGCTTACGTATCAACTTCCATTCACTTTGATGCGTGTGAGAGAGCAACATCTCGTTTTTCACAATGATTATTGTTACGCCTTTAGCACACCTTTACCACAGTCTTGCTCACGCTGCATTTTCTACTTTAATATTTTAGATTTTCCTGGTCTTGTTTTTTCTGGTCTCATCTAAATTTATTCTTTAAAAAATAAATTATTTGCCTCTGGTCCGACTTGCACATCTCTATATTTTCATTTTTGTAAGTGAGAGTGGCTGTACTGTATATTTTCTGGGCATGAGTTGCAGTAAAAGGTGCTGGTGCCCTAGGCTGTTCCCCCGGTGTGGGCCGGGTTGGCGTAGACGGCGAGCGTCGTGTCTGCTGCCAGGTGGAGTGGTGTTTGTCTGGGTAGAACATGCCAGAGCAAAGCTGGCGGATCTCCCAAAGGAGAAGCACTTTGCTAATCAGATCCTCTTCAGTGCAGGCTTTGCATCACAGCACAATGGTTCTTTCTCCCGGGCCTGTGCTGTAGTAAGTATTTCCTGCTCTGGGCCAGCTTTACCCAGATTAGGGGAAATAGATTTAATGGGCTTGACTCTGTGGCTCAGAAGGTGATATCTAGATTAACAGATTTCAGAATGATATTTCTGATTTTATTAAGGAAAAGGGGGGGGGGGGGGGCGGGGTTTGTCAATTGATAGTTTTCACGTGACGTCACACCCTTATAGGAACGCCCACCTGGCGGGCAAAACCAAGCTTTGCTCCACTGACCGCCAGCTATTTTTACGCAGATTACATCAAGTGATAATATAGTAAAACGCAAATATTAAAAGGCGAGATTCAGTGGACACCTTATTGATAATGTATATTGTGTACAGGCAAGAGAATGAAGCCAGCAAATAAACACAATGTGCAAAGTTTCACATTAAATGGTTTCCCATAGAAAACCATCAGAAGGAAAACACTGAACCGTTAAGCGGACTGCGTTCATATTCCGCCCTCATCTGCTTGCCTGTGTAAACTATGCATCATTAATGTGGTGATTACGGAATTTGATCTTTTAATATTACTGTTTTAAATATATTGAGGCACTTTGTTTTACAACGTTTTGTCGCACTGTTTATGATTGAAATATTGCCGCGGGTGCTTAATATGGATTTCAAATGGCCAAAACTTGCATTTTGCTCAGAAATACCTTTGTTTTAGTCTTTTGAGAGGTGATCTAAATATTTGCGGCTGGAAAACATGAAAAATTGACACACTTGTGCAGCAGTTCTATGGATGTTTTGCCCTCCAGGTCTTCGAGCTGGTCACGTGACTGAAAACTATCAATAGGCGGCCCGCGGGCCACATCCGGCCTGCGAGAGTAAAATGCTTGGGCTGCGCTAATTTCAAATAATGTGGCATGAAAATTTAAACGCAGCATCAGAAAGCGACATTGACTTACACCGGACGCGAGCAGCGCGGTGCGACGCAACAAAATACAATAGAACCCATTATAATCAATGATACTGTCTACATGCGGACTGAACAGTTTTGAGTGACTGATACCATCTTTGTTATGGAATACACGTGTTGGTTCGCAGTGAGTTAAGAGTTTTAATGTACAAGTTTGCTTTAATTTCTTTTCAAGATCTGAGGTAAAATATATATTGTTGCTTTCGCTATGGCTATAAAGATCACGCGAAACAATATTCAAACTCACATTAGACACTTTTAACATTAAATAAAACACATAATCATTACCTGAGATCATCACTGTCATATTTTGTATGTTGTTCCTTCCGCGACGTCGCAGAAAATAAAAACCATTTCTAAAATAGAATCCCGTGTCGCTGTTGCGAGTGGTTAGGACAAAAACTACATGGACAAGATACTTTTTATCGCGTCGCGTCGTGTCTGGTTGGGACACACACTGTCCCAGTTTGATCCCCCCCAAAAAATCTAAGTATAAAAATATTAATGCTGACAGATCTAATAACTGAATCTGCCATTAGGGAAAGTGTAGAGATCTAGTCTGGAGATGAGCAGGAACAGTCGATTTGCATGGCAGACATGGAGATCCTGATTTTTTGTTTGTTTATTTGTTTTTAATATTCAACAGGCAAAGTTCTTCTGTATCTAAATACAAAAATGTTCATAACTGTTTGAATAAAACAGACTACTGGGGGAAAAAAATCCAGTATATATACTAATATTTATCTTGTGACCATCTTGTGACTATTTTAACAAAAGCAACAATGATATAATAATTGTAGTAGTAATAATAAGTAGTATTCAAAGTAGTAGTATTCAGAAGTAGTATTCAGAAGTATTCAAACCCCTTCATTTTTTTTTTTTACGTTTTGTTATGTTGCGACCTTATGTTAAACCGCTTTAAATTACTTTTTTTTTCCACAACAGTCTACACTCCACACACCATAATGACAAAGCAAATAACAGGTTTTTAACATCTTTGCAAATTTATTATACATAAAAAAATAAATGATTCCATTGCATAAGTATTCAAACCCTTATCTGGGACAGATGAAATTTAGCTTAGGAGCATTCATATTGCTTGTAGATGTTACTACATTTTGAGTGAAGTTAACCTGTGTCAAATTCAATTGAATGGGTATGATTTAGAACAGCACACACATCTTAATAAAAGGTCTAACAGCTGAAAATGCGTATCAGAGCAAAAACCAAGCCCTGAGGTCAAAAGAACTGCCTGTAGAGCTCAGAAACAGGTTTGCATCAAGCCACACATCTGGGGAAGAGTTTAGAAAAAATTCTGCTGCATTGAAGGTTCACAGAATCATGTAGCCTTCATTATCCATAATGGAAGATGCTTGAAACAACTAGAACTCTTCCTAGAGCTTCCTATTTTATATGAATGGCTAAATATATTATTTGCTTGTTAAAAAAAAAAAAAAAAAAAAAAATATATATATATATATATATATATATATATTTATATATATATTTATATTTATATATATATATATATATATATATATATAACAATTTAGTTAATTGTTAATTCATATAATATTAAATATTATAAAATAAAAAAAGAAATATTTTATATATATTATTTAAGTATGTACATTCATAATTAAAAAATCTCATCTGCCACAAAATTGTCTTATTTTCATTCCTTTCTGTCTTATCATAGCACACATTAATATTCGATTTGATTTTGATTGTAATTCATTTGAATAATCAAGAAATCATCCAGCTACCTTGACTGTTATTATTTTTTGTTTCAATTTGCAGTGCTTTTTTATCACACTTACCTTTTGTATGTATCTATGGCTTGAGCAGAGGGCATTTTATAAGTGTAGTATGTTCACTTGCTTTGTTTTACCTGTCATTCACTGTCTAGTCTTATCACAAAGACGCTCTTTCACTATATACACATACTCTGAGACAAAGATAAACAAAGAAGGCAAGTGACGGTGCTTTAAGGAAGGTGTAAGGCTATAAAGAAGATAAAGAAGCTATAGATAGAGGGAGAGTGATAAGCACATCCTTGGCAGAGCACAAGCGTGAGCGGCCGTTCTGTCTGGCTGTTCAGGTTGAGTCCACAGGCTCAGTGCCACCTTGAAATTTCCCTCTCAATGAGATTTAATTAAACCCACAATACCCAATTAAGTGAAAATATGCCTCTGCGTTCCTCTCCTAAGGTCGCTGACCCGAGCAGAGCACCTCCGGGAGGCTGAGCCTGGAGTGGTGATGGGGAGGGGGCTAAATTAATAACGCAGATATGCGTGTAACTGCAAGGCAAGCGGTATGGATGTTAGTTAATCCCTAATGACTACTGGGATTTGGTTAATGAGGTACATAATTACATATACAGAACAATGTGATTAGCCCTCGCATGAAGATGTGGAGCAGGGTCGAGGAGAAAAGGGGGATAGGCTGAGAGACATCATGCAGCTGAAACAGGTGGTTGTGTGTGTGTTTGACATCTGTGTTAATATGCTCTCTATACATCTATTGAGTTATGCTGCCTCAATCATCATGACAGCAGCTCAGGGATGTTGTATGCATAAGGATGAATGAAGTGTATTTTGCGTTACTGAAGGTTAAGAGGACAGCACAGCTCATTTAGTTCACTAAAATCATGCCAATGATAATTAATATACACTACCACTCAACAGGGCTAGTAAGATTTTTTTAAAACAAAGAATACTTTATAATTTATAACATTACAAAATATTTCTAGTTTAAAATATTATTCTTTTAAACTTTCTATTCATCAAGAATGTGACATATATATATATATATATATATATATATATATATACAGTATCTCACAAAAGTGAGTACACCTCTCACATTTCAGCAACAATTTTAGTATATCTTCTCAAGGGACAATACTGCACAAATGAAACTGGGATATATATTAGAGTAGTCAATGTGCAGCTTGTATAGAAGTACAAATTTACTGTCCTCTAAAAATAACTCAACATATAGCCATTATTGTCCAAATAACTGGCAACAAAAATGAGTGAACATGTCAAAACTGTGTCCAAAGTGTCAACATCTTGTAGGGGCACCATTGTTATCTAGCACTGCCTTAATCCTCCTGGGCATGGAGTTCACCAGAGTTGCTGGCATCCTCTTCCACTCCTCCATAATGACATCACGGAGCTGCTGGATGTTAGACACATGGTGCTTCTCCACATTCCGCTTGAGGATGCCCCACATGCGCTCAATAGGGTTCAGGTCTGGAGACATGCTTGGCCACTCCATCACTTTCACCTTCAGCTTCATCATCACATCTTGGCGGTGTGTTTGAGGTCGTTATTATGTTGGAAATCTACCGTTTGGCCCAGTTTCTGAAGGGAGGGCATCATGTTCTGCTTCAGAAGTCACAGTACATGTTGCAATCCATGTTTCCCCCAATGAACTTAGCCTCAGTACCAGCAGCACTCATGCAGCCCCAGCCCATGATGTTACCACCACTACGCTTGACTGTAGGCAAGACACAATTTTCACATTCTCACCAGGATGTTGCTGCACATGCTGGACAAATGACTGAGCAAAATGCTTATCCGAACTACCAGACCACAGGACATGAGTTCGCATCTGCTTGACAGGTTGTTCTGTGCAAACTGTTTGCAGGCTTTTTGTGAGCCAGCCTATGAAGGGCTCACTGCATGACAGCCGCGTAAACTGATGCCGCGGTTGCAGTGTGCGGCGAATGATCTGAGCACTGACAAGCTGACCTTCCACTTCTGCAACCTCTAAAGCAATGCTGGCAGCACTCATGCATCTGTTTTTTGAAGTCATCTTCTGCACCTGATGCACAGCATGAGGACCTAACTTCTATGATCGACCCTTGCGAGGCCTGTTCCGAGTGGAACCCGTCTTGGAAAACCTCTGTACGACACTGGCCACTGTACTGTAACTCAGTTTCAGGGTGTTACTGAACTTCTTATAGCCTAGGTCATCTTTGTGGAGAGCAACAGTTCTAATTCTCAAATCCTCAGAGAGTTCTTTGCCATGAGGTGCCATGTTGAACATCCAGTGGTCGTTATGAGAGAATTGTACTCAAAGCACCACATTTTAACTGCTCTAATACAAGATACACATTTGTGTGGTCCTGTCAAGCAGACAAAAACATGAACATGATGAATAGGATATGTGGCTTTGCATGGTCAAACAATGTATAGCTGTTATCACTTAGGGTGTACTCACTTTTGTTGCCAGCTTTTTTGACAATAATGGCCGTATGTTGAGTTATTTTCAGAGGACAGTAAATCCTCACTGCTATACAAGTTGCACATTGACTACTCTAAAATATATCCAAGTTTCATTTCTATAGTATTGTCCCTTGAGAAGATATGCTAAAATGGTTGCTGAAATGCGAGGGGTGTACTCACTTTTGTGAGATACTGTGTATATGTATGTATGTATGTGTGTGTATGTGTGTGTATGTGTGTGTATATATATATATATATATATATGTATGTATATATATATGTGTGTGTGTGTGTGTATTAGGGCGGGGTAAAAAAATATTGATTTCTTGATTTTAATCAATTCTCATTTTTACAAAACTATATTGATTCTTAAATCCCAAGAATCGATTAGTCTAACCTGTTTTCAGTTAATGAAGGGAATATTTTAGAGCACCTCCAATCCAATAAATCGCAATAAGCTTTGTGCTTTGTTACTTTTGATATGAAACAAAGCCTCAGATTTCAAATTCTTACCATTTTATTACAGTATTCAAACAATAAATGACATTTTGGTGCTGTTTAATGTGGAGTGACAGATCGCTGTAGCGCCTCAGTTCAAGAGAAGCAGCAGTGCGAACTTCTCATTTTCTCCTCTTTAATAACAGTTTCAGCACGAAATATACATTGATAAACATCTGAAAGTATGTTAAAAGAAAGAGTACAGCTTACTGAAATCCGTATCCTGTCTCATGTAATCGCTCAATCAGTGTTTCAATCGTGGAAAGACATCAATATAACAGCTTGTAAACAATGTCACTTAACGACACATTTACCTCAGAAAAAAAAATATTCGGTGACCATAAACTCATTAGTCAGCTAGAGAAATGAACTCTAGAGAGGAGCATTTACTACAGTAAATATATGCACCATATAACACATATTTCAATAAATCCATCAAGATTTTATGACAGTCACAATTTAATTGTTTATATTTCAAAAAACGGATTGGAGTAGAAATATAATTATGTAATTGTAACTTTATTATCATAAAAACATAATTGTGTGTAATTTAGGTGTTTGTATATAAATCAGTTAATTTTAGCCTTCAATATTCTTCTATAGTAATGTAGAACCAACTGGTTCTCATTTATATTTTACAGCATTAGTTGATTTTTTTTTTTTTTTTTTTTTCATTGAGAAAATTTTGCGTGTACTGTACCTGATATATATCCAGGGATGGGTCACGATTTTTGAATATTCAATTAGTTGATTTAATAATTGTGCGATTATTTTTCATGTACAGTTGTGGGCTATTCCTTCATTTTTTCCTACATCAATTAAGCAGGTAAAAGGTCTGGAGTTAATTCTAAGTGTACCATTTGTATTTAGAAGCCGTTGCTCTGAACCCACATAATGCAGTCAAAAGAGCTCTGCATGCAAGTAAAACAGACCATTTTTAGGCTTCAAAAACAAAAGAAATCTATCAGAGAGATAACATTTGGAGTGGCCAAATCATCAGTTTGGTACATTCTGAGAAAAAGAACAGCTCAGCAATATTAGAAGGCCTGGACGTTCACAGAGGCCAACAGTGGTGGATGATTGGATGATACTCTCCACTTAAAGAAAAGCCCTTTCACAACATCCAGCCAAGTGAAGAACACTCTCCAGGAGGTTGGTGTGTCACTGTCAAAGTCTACAATCAAGAGAAGACTTCACCAGAGCAAATACACAGGGTTCACCACAAGGTGCAAACAAGGCCAGATTACACTTTGCCAAAAAGCATCTAAAAAAGCCAGACCACTGCTGGAAAAGCATTCTTTGGCCGGCTGAAATTAGGATCAACCTGTACCAGGATGACTAGAAGAAAAAAGTATGGAGAAGGCTTGGAACAGCTCATAATCCAAAGCATACTACATCATCTGTGAAACATGGTGGAGCAGTGTGATGGCATGAGCATGCATGGCTTCCAGTGGCACTGGGTTACTGGTGTTTAGTGATGATGTGACAGAGGACAGAAGCAGCCAGAAGAATTCTGAAGTGTATAGGGATATACTCTCTGCTCAGATTAAAGCCGGGCTCACACTGTGCGATTTTTTTTTTTTTTTTTTTTTTTAAATCCTTTAGGATTGTACATGTCAGACTGTACGAACATGATGATTATGTCACACTATGGGATCTTAGTTGTCATTAATGTCAGACTGTACGACAATCAAGACGAGTTAAAAACGGGTGCGCGCAAGAAAACTTGTCCGGAGTTTTACATTATCTACCCATACACGCCCAGTGATTGCGAACTGCATTGCACGCAGGACCAAAATGTTGGCTATCATGAAAAAGAGAATGCGGTAATACTGGCGTATTTAAGAAGAATAGTGTATGCAGCTCTACACACCCACCTGAAAACAGCGGCTAAATCCAGCTGAGGCAGAAAAGGCAAATATATCAGATGAATTCTGTGAGTGGGAGGACGGGAGCGCCGGCTGAGTTTATGGTATTGGACAGAATACCCTGTGCTATTAATTCTGCTCATAGCTTGTGTTGAAAAATGGAGACAGTTTGACATTCATCGTAGGGGTAGTCACACTGCAGGACTTTGCGCCAAATCTTCTGACACTGCCAGAATTTCGTCGGAGGTGAAATGTGATCGCAACAGCTATTAATCGGCTGTCTGTGAACATGTCAAACCAGCGATCAAAGACTACAGATTTTAGCCAAGGATTATAAGAATCTTTTAGGATTTTCAAAATTTGTCTCAGACGACCAAATCGTGGCCAAAATCGCACAGTGTGAGCCGGGCTTTAGTCAAATGCAGCAAAGTTGATTGGGCGGCGCTTCATAATACAAATGGACGATGACCCAAAACATACAGCAAAAGCAACCCAGGAGTTTTTGAAGGTAAAAAAGTGGAATATTCTGCAATGGCCAAGTCAGTCTCCTGATTTCAACCCAATTGAGCATGTGTTTCACTTGCTGAAGACAAAACTAAAGGCAGAAAGACCCACAAACAAACAACAACTGAAGTCAGCTGCAGTAAAGTCCTGGCAAAGCATCACAAAGGAGGAAACCCAGTCTCTGGTGATGTCCATGAGTTCCAGACTTAAAGCAGTCATTGCCTGCAAAGGATTCTCAACAAAATATTAAAAATGAAAATTTTTTATGATGATATCTATTTGTCCAATTACATTTAAGCCCCTGAAAATAGGAGGACTGTGTATAAAGGTGGTTGTAATTTCTAAGTATTTTACGTTATGTTTTTGTTCAACCCCTTGAATTAAAGCTTAAAGTCTGCACTATAATATATATATATAATATATTTTATATATAATATATATTATTTTATCATTTATTTTATATGTTATTTTATTTATCGTAGACGTGAGATATGGCTGTATATCTTGCTGTGATTACCTATATATATATATATATATATATATATATATATACACACACACACACACATACACACACATACATTTACATTTTCTCTTTATTTATTTCATTGTTATTTTGGAGCTTGATAGCACATAGTCAGTGTGGTTTCACTATTACTAAAGCTCAGCTTCAACACTCTAATAAACTTCCTTTATGTTCCAGAAGAAAGTCATGGTTTTGGAATGGCATGAGGGTTTATGTAAATGAGTAGATCCTCTTTCATTTTTGGGTGAACTTTTTTTTTTTTTTTTTTTTCAAATTTTGTTTTAAATGTTTCTATAACTACACTACAGATATTATTCTTCACATTAAAGACAGCTGCAGTTTCCCAGAACTATATTACGCAGTGTGTGTTAGTGAAATGAATCCGCAACAATGAAGACATTGTGTTTACAAAAGAATTGAAGACATTAGATGTTTAATGATTCTATGATTAATCAAGAAACTAGCAAACATATTAACAACAACCAGCTGTTTGCAAAGATTTTCCTGTGAAGAGAAAATCCAGTTCTAATTAAAGAAAGAACATAATGGTAGAAAACACAGTGTTCATTAATGCCATTTCTCAGGATGGAGATCTATGCCATCTCAGTACCACAAGGAGAGATGATGATAATACTTTTATTACCTTTCATTTTCCTAAGTCTTTGTGGGGTACTGGAATGTGCCTTATGGTACTTATACATAATGATTACTTTATGAAAAAAAACAACAAATGATTATTTCTGAGTGATGCTATTATTTACTGCACATTTGCAGTAAATAATACTATTGTATTGGCTAGTAACGTGTGCTTTGCAGCAAGATACAATATAGAAAATAATTCAGGATTTCTCAGGCCCTGAGCAAATTAGGTAGTGTTTATCTTTATGCTGGCAAGTTTATTATTTTATTATAGTAATTCATTTTGTTTACACAAAGCAATTAAATCCAGCTTTCAGAGTGCAGGTTTTCTACAGAGTAGGGTGCTTTTTTCACAAAGCAGTTTTTGTTCTGGACTCAAATTTAAGCAGTTGGCTCAAGTAATAAATCTTTCGAAACAGATACTCTCTATATAAATACTTTTATTCAGCAAGGATGCATTAAATTGATCAAAAGCGACAATAAAGATGCTTACATTGTTACAAAATATTTCAATTTCAAATAAACAGTGTTCTGTTGGGAAAAAATAATGCAAAAAAATGTATTGCAATTTCCACAATTAAGCAGAACAACCGTTTTCAGAACTGATAATAAGAATTTTTTTCTTGAGCACTAAATCAGCATATTAGTATGATTTCTGAAGGATCATGTGACACTTAAGATTCAATTAATGGCTGCTGAAAATTCAGCTTTGTCATCACAGAAGTAAATTACTTTGAAAATGTTAATATTTTCTTAAAAAATGTTAAAATGTAAAATACTAATGTATACTAATATGTATATTCATGTTTAACTTTGTATTAATAATAAGATTATATTGAAAGTATGAGTAAATAGTATGATTTTTTAGTAAGAATTTAAGCATTCGTTAATTTAAAACTGATAGCAAATACATGTATAATATTAAAACATATTTCTGAAATAAATGCAGTTCCTTTAAACTTTCTATTTGTCAAAGAATTCACTTATGACTGAAGTAATGATTTCTGAACATTCATATTTCAAATTGTAATAAAATTTCACATTTTTTATTCAATTTGTGTATATATATATATATATATATATATATATATATATTTACAATGTTAAAATATAAAAGTTATTTTAAATTGTAATCATATTTCTCAGTAGTGCTGTTTTTATTGTATTTTTGATCAAATAAATGCAGCCTTGGTGAGCATAAGAAAAAAAAAAGTTTCTCACCCCAAACGCAAATTCATCACAGATATACATTTATGTACAAAGTATTACAAAATCACTAAGGTGTTTGTTAGGGTTGATGATGATCACACTGTGCAGCTTGTTACGTTAGTTTAATGCAGGGGTCGGGAACCTTTTTTGACCAAAGAGGCAATTATTTTTTTTTTGGTTAATGCATTTTTCCAAAAGAGCCTATATATATATATACTGTGTATATATATATATATATATATATATATATATATATATACACACACACACATACATACATAGCCTAATATTATATATAATGCATGTTGTTGTTGTTTTTAATTTTTTGTTGTTGTTTTTAATAACGTTTTAATAATAGCAACTTTATTAGGACCATGGAAACTAAAATACACAAATATGCAACTAACTGTCAAAAATTGTGCAGGGTTTTTACTGTGAGGTTGAATTACAGTGGGATGAATTCTCTTCAGAGTTCTCTCTGTGTGTGTGTGTGTGTGTGTGTGTGTGAGAGAGAGAGAGAGAGACTGAGTGAGTGAAGAATAATGCACGGTGCTTATGTCGACCTAGGTGAATATACACCAGTGCGGGCATTTTGACACTTCGTGTTTTGACCGTTTTAGGCGCACCACCGAAGATTAGGCTTTGCTTGTCCTTGTTCCACTCGGACCTCACGTGCAGAAAACATCCAGTCAGAAGCGGATTACGTTCCGTTTCGCGGCTTTGATTTTTAATGCTGTCTGTGTTTTTAATATCAAGCCTATCCCGCTCTTTACTGTCTCATTCGTTCACGCTCCTTTATTATTAACGCTAACAGTCCCACCCGCTGAAAGCTGCACGGAAAAAGCGAAACCGGCTAAATGTTTCATACTGGCTCTTAGCACAGGAGAACACCATCTTATATAAAACAAAGTATATGTTTCAGTCCTGTCACTTTTTACATACTTGTACACTTTTTCTGCTGTTCAGAAATCGTTCTTTTCACTATTACCACAAACAAGCTATGTAGCAGCTTGAATCTGAGTTTATCAGCTCTACGTTACCATAGAAACGTCAGTGGTTTGCTGTCGAGACTCTCGCGAACAGCATTGAATGTGCACTTTGCCCGCCCGGTACGATAAATGTATTATTATTTTAAACCTTTTATCAGCTTATGTAGGCTCTACAACAAAGGAATTGCTGATCTCTAGTGATGTCTAATTTTTGTAATAGATCATTTGTTGGTAAAGGGTGAGAGATCTGGCGAGCCACATGATTTTTGTCAAAGAGCCAGGTGTGGCTCACGAGCCATAGGTTCCCGACCCCTGGTTTAATGCAAACACAGATGTAGCCTAGCCCTGTATGAAACTGCAGGATTACAGATGACTCATAGTCGATGGATATTGCTTCCTCTGATGTTGCAGAATCACTGACATTGTAGTTTTGTTTTGCCAGTTTATCACATTTCACCAGTAACATGTCAGGGTTTAGCGTCATGAATCTACCTGTCAGAGTAGACGGGGGGTGGGGGGTGGTCTGCGATATAAAGCAGGATGTGGTGAGACATGAAAAGGCAAGTGTAACCACAGTTCGTAAGATGCGTGTAGAAGCATGGGGCATCAAAGCCAAGGCTGCTCACGGGGAACTTGAGCGCCGTGGAGCTCAGATGTTTTATTCAGTGCGTATGATCCTTTTATTGCTGCGCTGAAGCTGCATAGGCCCCAGGAACACATACTCACACACACAAGGCCTGTTTATCGACAGTGTATTTGCACTTAAAGTCAACACGACATGAAAATCAACTGTTTACTTTCTTAATGCATGTTCCTGGTCTGACTCTGAATGATTTATCAGTGCATGGTTTTTCCAAAGATATGGAATAATACATTATGTACCATCAAGGCTGACATTGCTAATCTTTTCACTTTTTCAGCCGCTTCCCTCCTGCCACCTGTCTCAGTTTGGCTATAGAATAATAATGTCTTCACATTGCAGATTAACTGGATCATGGATGAATATTATTTGCATTAAATACCCTGTTTCACTCGTAAATAGCTATTTCATGTTAACCCTTTTTTATTGATTGTAGAAGAATTTAGAGAATTTTATTCCCCACAAGATACCAATTTGATTTTAAATGGTTTTAAATATAAAAGATTCAGATTGTCAGTTTTGTTTTTGGAGATATATAATATGAAATATTATTACAATTTAAAGCAACAGTTTTCTGTTTTAGTATACTTGAAAATATAATTTATTCCTGTGATGCAAAGCTGAGTTTTCATCAGCCATTATTCCGGTCTTCAGTGTCACATGATCCTTCAGAAGTCATTCTGATTTATTATCAATATGCTGATTTATTGTGTATGTTGGAAACAGTTGTGCTGCTTATTTATTTCTTTTATATATATATAAAATTAGTATTTTATATAAAATGTTATAAGAACAGCTTATTCAAAATAGAAACCTTTTCTAACAATATGTCTTTACAATCATTTAAAATCAAAAAGAGCACTTGAACCATGTCTAATATCGACCCATAAATGATACGGTACCAACATATCTTGCACCCAAAAACAATGATGCCTTAATTTATAAAAAATCATATGAAAATTGAAAAGTTTTATTTCATTAAAAAAGGACATTTAAAACGTGAGCTCAACGTTTCAAGTGTTTCTCTATAACAAAGATGCATAAAGTGAAGTTTTAATTGCAATCATGTCTATATCTGCAAGACATTTTTCCTTTTCGTATTTTCGTTACACATTATTATTTATAATAATATATTAATGGTAAGTTAAGTTTACTAAATTCATTCTAAGCAAAGACTAAAAAATACAAACTAAAATTTAGTGAGAGTAAAACTATACAAAGTATACAGTACTTTGTTGAGGGTATGTTCAGTAATGCATAATTTATCAGCACCTGTTTAACCTGTTTATCAGCACACCTGGCCAGAACTGGTTATAATGTCAAGGTCGCCACCATTTGCATTTATGACTTCTTCTAATGGCACGTTACAAACACAACATGCAAAGAGTTGCTTTGACAGGAGCCTAACCACAGCTGTCAGTTCCTGTTTGGAGCACAGACCTGTACAAACATATGTCATATGTTGAGGCATACGTTTTTTTTATTTTTATTTCGATTTATTTGTATTTTGTCCGGATTTGAGAAGTATTCATGCTGTAAATGACAGCTGACATAAAAAAGTGGTTACTGATGACCATTTCATATGTTAACATAAATCATTGTTGAGAAACATAGTGGAATGTTTTGACTGTGATGAGTAGATCCACACAGACTACTTTTAGATATATGAAACCATCTGTACAGTATGTCACATTATATTCCCTTCATATTCTCCTCTGAATAACCGTAAAAGGATGTGAAAAGACTTCTTTGCTTATTCTTGAGCTTTTATGCAAACAATATGGCTATAAGTCTCAAAGAATTTGTTTGGAGAAATTATAGATGATCCAAAGAAGAGGTCATGCTTATTGAATTTAATGTTCAATATTGTTTTTGTTTGTCTTTCTACTGGTATTACCAAAAGAGAACATGAGTGAGTTGAGTGATTATCAGTGAAGACAGAATACTATACAGTCAATAAGACAGACAGAAGTGGATCTTACAGTTGTTGACAGACAAAGTGATGAAGTAGTACAAATACGCTTTATATACAGTATACATATATAATATATGTGTGTGTAAATTTAGTGCATTTTTGAACCTTTCATAATGATGCATTACTGCTACAGCAGTACAAATGTTCATACACATTCAAAGGTTTATTTGAGAGTATTTTCTTTTTTTGTAAATTGAAATGCTATCTGCACTTTCTGAAGGCTGTTTTTGCAACAAGAAGCCCCAGTTCTGTCTGCTACTAGTTTTTCATAGTGTATAGAGGCACAATTCACAGCGGAGCTGTCAAAATGATGCTATGACATTGTAAATCTGTCCTCTAAACTTTGTGTCTGACTCTGTCCTTTGTTCCTTCTCTCATACTCAGAGAAAAACATCTCTGTTCTCTGCTTCTGAGTAAACAGAGAACATCCGCGGTTTATTTTTGAATTCAAGCAAAATTGCCCATTAATTGTGTGATGAGCAATAATTCATTCATTGATGAAATGCTCATTAGTGTGAACAGCTGGTGTGTAGTGGAGGTGAGAGAACATTTGAGGAAGAGCGAGAGCTGGAAAATCTTCTTTTAATCTACAAGAGGATCTGAGGTGGGATTGTTTGGTTGTTGTGTAAATGTTGTGTGTCTGTAGGTGCACAAATGGGACATGGTCAGCTCATCAATTAACAAACACAAAGTACAAATCAAAATGAGAGTGAGTAAACCACAACATTTTCATTTTTTGGTTTAACCCTCCTTTTGAGCCTACTGTCATGTTTCCCCGTGGTAAATAGGCCTAGTTAGACATGCACTGTGTTGTGTGTGTTTTTCCTGTTCTCTACGATTGTTGCTAGTCAGATTACTTGATATGATCCAAATGAGGTCTTGGGGAGAAGCCAAAACTGGTGGCAGTCTCGCAATAAGCTTGTGTAACATTAAGTGTTGAGTCCTAAGAAATGCTAATGCTGGCATTGTTTTGCCTCATTAGTGAAAACTAGGAATTAGCAGGATCTGTAGTGGGAATAGGCCTTTTGGTGCTATTTTGTGAACTGTTGGACTGTGTGTTCTTGCATTCAGGTCTATTAGCTTGGACTTTATCTATCTGCAAAGAGATATGGGCAATGAAATGAGAACCATGACTTTTGAACTAAACAAGCTTCTGGTTTCTCCTGGAGCAAGGTTGCCAAGTCCATAGAATTGGGCTACTTTTAGACTGTTGCTGCGGGTTAAAGTGATCTCTCCCTCACCCCCCCGGAACACGATTTCAACGGAGTGGAACTCTGATGTAGGGAAAAATAGCAGAAAAAAAATGATTGTGCTAGTTTTGAGTTGCAGTTGGGCTGGTTTTGTTTCGCAGACCTGGCAAGCCTGTACCGGAGTTTCTTTAGACCTATGCAGCTCATGATTTGGTGTTTTTAATGTGTCTTGGCTTGCAGTAAATAATGCACCACACAAACTCTCCATCCTGTGCATTGGAAAACTGTACCAACCATCTTTTCAGATTTTTATTGAGAATCATTAATAAATCTTTTATCAACAAAAGAACTATTATTATTATTATTATTATTATTATTATTATTATTATATGCTTGTTTTTTATTTAACAGTATTACTGTGGGAAATATTTCTTTATTGGTTTGTTTAACTTTATAATTTATATAATGGAAATATTAAATAATAATAATAATAATAATAATAATAATAATGAGCAATAATTCATTAATAGTAAAAAATGATGATTAATAATAATAACTGCAATTGTTGCCACAAGGATTGTAAAAAATTATTGTGAAAAATTATTATTATTATTATTATTATTATTATTATTATTATTATTGGATAGTAATTAAGTTCCATAAAAATAATATTGTGAATGTGTCTCTATTTAAAATGCTAAAATCAACTATAAATCCACATTATAAAATGAACATTTAAAAAAAAAAAACTTTCTAGAGATGCATCTTTGTCACCCTTTTCACCCCGATGAGTTTGCATCCCTGAAATTGCTGTCTGACAAATAAAACCACTGAAATAATGCTGTAAACAATTAATAAAAATAAATAAGTAAAATACAGAAAGTTTTGTTTTGTTTATGAAGTTTAAAAAAGTCTAAATATAGTGTTATAAAAGAAAATAAATATTTTACAATCTTCAGCATTTTTACAATCCTTGTGGCAGAAATTGTGGTGTAACAGTATGTAGTGATCTGTTTTTTTTTCAATTGCATTGTATTGCTCAACTACAATCACTGTGTTACTGCAGATTAAGTTAACCAATTGACCGTTCGCAAAGAGCTTGATTGACAGGCGATCTGACCAATCAGAACGCAGAGATTATGTGCCGCCGCTGCTATCCGCCATCTTGCCCGACAGCTACGACAGGTCTCCATAGAAATACATGTTATAAAACGGGGTAAAAAAGATAGACTGAATTGAAACTTTTTCAATATAACTAAATATAAATATGTGCGGAGGGTTAAGCTGTGCTGCTGTTGGTTGCCACGGTAACGGCAATAAACTAAGGTATTCCTTTAAATACTTGTTTTGCATACCAGAAAACCTGTCACGTCCGGCGCTGTATGCATGGCTTGCGGCGCTTAAGTTAAATACTGAGTGTTAAATAATAAAATAATATGTGAAAACGTGTGCTCTTATCATTCTGTGGACCAAATCCCGTGAACGTCGTCCGATCGGGAGCCTTATATGCATATGTGCGCTCATCTGTTTTCAATGCAGCTAACCTCGCGTCGCTTCATGTCATCTTCCCACTCATTAAACTATGACAGGTCCTCTACTGCAAAAAGACCGTCACTGCGGCACTCTAAAGTGATGAAACTATGGCGCTATGTGCTTTTTAAAACCATTTTCATAGGTTTCACGTTATACTGTCTGCTCGGAAATTATGCAAATGTAAATGCGCATGCCCAGTAGCCGCAGCTGTATCCTAACGTTAGCCTTAACCACAAATCAGACAGGAGAGCAGATTAACTTCGGTGGACTTAAACTTGAAAAATGGTCTGTTCCGCGGTTGAAATAAAACACTTTCTGATGTTTATTCATGTTTATTTCGTGCTTTAAATAAATATGAAAAGACGATCGGTTCACGTGTTTGAACTGAGGCAATACAGCGATCTGTCAAGACACACTGAAGAGCCACACAACGGTATTTATTTTCTGAATTTCTTTAAAAATGACAGTTTAAAAGCTGAGGGTCCTGAGACCTTGTTTCGCATCAGAAGTAACCTGCTCTGTCTTCTCTGTTGGTGTTTTGTCAGTTTCCTCTTTGCTCTGCGATGTATTTTTCACTGCGTGAGAACGTGTGTAGTGTGAGAGCGGCATTGTTTGTCGGTCATGGCAACAGTAACTAAGGGTGGGCGGGTTTTGCGAACGGTCAATTGTGGTGAATAAAGGACAGGATGCAGTGTACCAGAACAAGACGATCTCTTCAGATCCAAGTACTGACATGTCTGTTGAGAGAGATGTTGTTATCTGTTACGATGATGGTTTGACAAAGCTTTAATCTACAGCTCTTTCCCGCAGCGAAACGGTTGAACATATAGAGTGCTTGTTTGTGTTTGGGCCCCTGTAGGTGGGTCTGAGGTACTGCACCGGTCATGTGGGGATCGGGGGGTGACCAGCGGTCGCTGCAGGAGTGATTTAGCTGGATGAGGCACAATATTTACCTCTTCTGTTCAAATGATGGCGTGTTGAGAGCGGAAGGCATGGCAGCATGACGTTTACTAAAGCAGGATGGAACGAGACCCAGAGGCCTCCGACTCTCCCAGCCGTGACTGTTTGTCTGAGAGAGCTGAGAGAGAACGATACACACTTGACAGAAAGCCACTGCCTTTTTGCAGTGTGTGTGTCTATCTGACTCTATAAGCAGCATTCCTCTTGTGAAACCAGAGTCATAGAGAGGGTTAGGAAGAATGGAACCTATTCAGCCGCACCACTTAATCAGACTCCCTCAGCGTCCCTCGCCGTGTGTCTCAGGTGCACAGCCCCTCCTTTTATTCTCCGTTCTTTACCATTTTTTGTTTCTCCTCCAATCTGTCAATCTCTTTCTCCTCTTACACCCTCTCTCTTTTTCTCTTTCCCTCTCAGCTGTAAAATTGGACTTGGAAAGACATTGTTTTTGAATATTTAAATGATAAAGAAGCTCGATTTTAGTAGATTTGGGTTTTTTTTGCATCTCTAGCACTTTTGCTGAAAAAATGATTTTCTTAGGTAGTATTTTTTGGACTTGTCTGCAGGGTTCCCGGGGGTACTTAAAAAGTCTTAAATTTAGATGTATCAAATTTAAGGCCATAAAATGTCTTAAATGGTACAAGAAAGTCTTGATTATGATTTCAAGTGGTCTTAAATTTGGGGATGAAAGACCAAAATTGCAATATGGCTGAATGTGATCATTAAACCTCAAAAAGCAATCATTCAATAAATATGAATGCTACACATTATGTTACTATAGACATTGCCCTACCCTGCTCATATAGCATTAATTTTATTTGTGCAGGTCTAAAAAAAGGTCTTAAAAAGTCTTAAATCTGAGCTTAAAAATCCTGCAAAAATCCTGTCTAATAAAATAACGCAACCTTAAAAAAACTAATGTACTAGAGAAGCAATATTGCGTGAGATATTGAGAGTTATTTTCAAAGAATATACACCTCCGATTAAAAGTTTGGGGGCTTGGATCTTTTTAAATCTCTTATTCTCACAAAGTCTGCATTTATTTGATAATAAATACAGTAAAATCTGCAATACTGTGAAATTGAATTACAATTTGAGATATCTGTTTTCTGTTTCAAAATATTTTAAAAGTAATTTGGCAAAGCTAAATTTTCAGCAACTATTGCTCCAGTCTTCAGTGTCACATGATCCTTCAGAAATCATTCTAATATGCTGAAGTGGGGTTCAAGAAACATTTAACTATATTTAATATCTATGCTGAAACAGTTGTGGTGCTTAATATTGTTGTGGAGATCATGATATGTTTTTTTCAGGATTCTTTGATAAATAGAAAGTCCAAAAGAACAGCATTTATTTAAAATAGAAATCATTTGCAATATTATAAAAGTCATTGTACTGTCATTTTTGATCAATTTAATTTCTTAATTTCTTAGTAAAATCTTACTGACCCAAGACTTTTAAATGGTAGTGTATATTGAATTTTGGAAGTGTATTTTTCATTCCCCATTTGCAAACAATTATTTATTTTATTTAAGCCAAAATCTAATGCATTTATATTTTCCCTACAGAAAATATAAATGCATTTTTTTCATCTTATTATCGTACAAGTTTGCTTTTCCAATTTCTATTCTAGTTTAGATATTGTAAAGAATTCATGCGGTATTGACACACATTGGTTATATCGCACAACTGCCTCTGCCGTGTGAACAGCAAGCTTCCTCACACCACAGAGCATTTAAGCGTGAGCTATCCCAACTGCCCTCACTTGAAGGTGTGCGACCACAGGTGTTCTTTGTGTGTTGGTTAATTGAGGCCTTTTTGTAACAGAAAGCCCTTGAAGTAATGCAATCTTCCAGCACCTCTTTCCTCTATACCTTCTAGTCTTCCTTTTTGGTCTCTTTCTTTATCTCTCACCTTACCCTTTTCTATTCAGTCCTGTGGCATCTTAGCTGTTACTGTAAGTAGCAGCAGGAGTAAGGTGGGAAAAAGTAAATGCACTTCTTTTAATAGAATTCATTGGCGAGCAGGTGAATTGGTCAGGACGCCCACTTTTCATCATCCAATCAATTCCCAATGGATACAATCAACTTTTCCATCTCACATTGAATGTCATTTCATGCAGAGTTTGCAGTCAGTTATGGAGCTTCAGTGATTAAAAGGAAAGTCAAGATGGATCAAGTTGTTTTTGATGAAATATTACGAAAATGAACATGTTTTCTTTGGAATCACATGCGTCAATGAATTCACAATTTTAATCCCACAATTTGGACTGGGCTGAGTACAGCCATAGAAGAAAGAAGAAAATGAATCATGTATGATTAAATCCTGACTCATATCTAAATGATTCCATTTTTTACACGTTTGTGCGTTTATGTTGGTCATGTCCAAAGTTAATGTTTATAAAGTTCATTGAACCAAATTCAGTAAAACAATCTTGCGTTCAAAGATCAGCTACTGTATTGCGTTACAGGAGATTACAGATGACAGCTCTGTGAGGAAACCTGAGCGTTATTGAATCAGTATGTATGTCAGGGCGCGAGCACCTCTGTAGCTGTGTAACAGTGTAACCTGTTTCCCTCTCGCTCTCTTTCTCTCACTTTCTCCACCTCTAATGCACAGAACAGTGGCGTCTTTCTCCCGCAGCCCAAAGTGTCGGTTTCATCCTCGTCATCTTTAGACACGGCTTCTGCCAGCGGCATTCGAATCATGCCCAGAATACATTACAGCACTCTCCACAGGAAAAAAAAAGAAAAAAAAAAGAGAATGTACCTGATGTCTGGAAAATGAAAACCATTTGCTCAAGTGCAGTACATCTCTACAACGTTCCCTGTTGGATGTTAGAATGTGTGTGGATTTGTTTTGTTAACGCTATATCCTACCTCTGCAAAAAAAAGTTTCCAGCCACAAGTTGCATTGTATTATTTGTGTTTAGCTTTGTTTCTCCCATCTGAGCTGATCCAGTTTTGGGTTTCGACCCACCAGTTGAGGACCATTGTTTTTTTTTTTTTGTATTTTATAAAGTAAAATTAAATTTAGTCATTCTTAAAAGGATAGTTCACCCAAAAATGAAAATTATGTCATTAATTACTCACCCTAATGTCATTCCGAACCCATAAGACCTTCGTCAGCAATTTTACAAAGCTACGAGAATGCTCTTTGTGTGCAAAGAAAACAAAAGTAACAACTTTATTCAACAATTCTTCTCCTCTAAATCACGTATTCCGCCATTATGGAGAGTAAACAAGTACGTAAACAAGGCGCAGCGCATGCGTGTTCTACGTCAGCAGCACCATGTGCATGCGTTATTTAACTGCAAAGGTACTCTCAATAATGGCAGAAGATATGATTTGGAGGAGAAGAATTAAGTGTTGTATAAAGTCGTTATTTTTGTTTTCTTTGCGCACAAAAAGTATTCTCATAGATTCGTAAAATTATAGTTGAACCACTGATGTCACATGGACAATTTTAATGATGTCCTTACTACGTTTCTGGGTCTGGGAACATTTCAGTTGCGTTGCTGTCTGTGCAGGGTCAGAAAGCTCTCAGATTTCATCAAAAGTATCTTCATTTGTATTCCGAAGATTAACAAAGGTCTTACAGGTCTGGAACGTCATGAGGGTAAATAATGACAGAATTTTCATTTTTGGGTGAACTATCCCTTTAAGAAAAAAATATACTACTTTTATATGTCCACACAGACAACAGAGCGAGTGATTTGAGTGCTTCAAAAGAAAGGTCTGCTGGTTTGCACCCTCAACTGTGTGCGAGACGGAGCAGAAATGAAGCATACCTGGGCTTTTAATCTGGTCCCTACAGTAAATCCAATCATATCTGCTTCACAGAAAGACTTGAGAAACTGAACGCTATCTACATTGGTTATTGTCACCTTCTGTGTCATTAACTGCCAGACTCAGTACCTCGCTTCAGTCGTTTCACCTCTACCTGCGTTTGGCCTGGACACTTGAGTACAAAGATCATGTGTAATGTATGCTTATAGCAGCCAACAACTGCCAGCCATGTGTGTTTGTGTGTGTGTGTGTGTGTGTGTGTGTGTGTGTGTGTGTAGTCGGCCTCTACTGCTAGTGTAGTAGATTTTTTTTTTTTTTTTTTTTTTTTCCAGAGGGCCATCTGTTCTCTCAAAGACTCTCTCAGATTCCATATGGTCGGCATGGAGTGGACACATTCTGATGGAGAACCACTGGTGCCACCAAGGGCGATTTGCTCACCTAGTAGGAAATCAGTCAAATTAAGTTTAGCTTGAATCATTTTTTCTCAATTTGATTTTAAGGTCACACTTTATTTTAAGGTCCAGTTCTCACTATTAACTCTCACTCTCATTCTCACTCTCAGAAAACAAGGTAGAAAAGCTGTCACTGGGCCAGAACCTTTTCGAAAGGTACACTTTTGTACGTTTTAGGTACTAATATGTACACTTGAGGTACTAATATGTTCCTTTAAGGTACCAGTATGGACCATTTAGGTACAAACATGTATCTTTTGAAAAGGCCCCAGTGACAGCTTTTTTACCTTTTTTTCTGAGAGTGTAGGATTAAGAGATCTAAAATATGGGCATGCAGAATAAGCTGTTATTATGTGCTTTGTACTAAACAGCCAATACCCTTTAAAATATGGACGAGGGACTGAGAGGAGTAATTAACTATGACTGAAGGGGTCTTGAAGCAGTATAAGGGGTGAGGAGATCGTAAATATACTGGTTTATGTAATATATTTTTTATAAACAATACTGATATATAGGGGTGCACAATGTTGACAAAAAATCACAACTCAGATTTTTTTAAAAAAAAATTATATAACAATAATTAAGGCCAGTCATGGATAAATATGACACTAAAACCACAACTAGGTGGTGGCAAGTCCCTTATTGATTAATGAGTGATTCTTTGAATCATTCATTCAAACGATTCGCTCGAAATGTTTGATTGATTTAGAAACAAAGCAAGTCTTTATGAATGGATTACTGAATCATTGACTCAAGTGATTCATTCAAACAGGTTCATTCAGGAACGAAACACCACAGTGTTGCTCTTAGACATGCAAATATTCGGCTCTGGCTTTTTGAACTATTTTCATTGGTGAAAGAAATAAGTAAAAAAAGACAATATTGTGTCTACAATGTAACTCACTCAGTGTTACCTTCTTGTTTTTGAACTGTTGTATAAACAGTTCATGCTCAGGAAAACATCACTCTTGCTTTTGATATATTCTTTCAGTATATCATATGATTTTTTTGCATCATCATCCAGTGAATTTTTTTGAGTGACATAATGTCAGCTCACATATTGTAAAAAATAACAATTACGATATTATTGTAGATGATAAATATCACACACCCCTATTGATATATTCAAGCCTTAATATTCAGATTTTAAGAGAGTGTAGATATTTAGGTAGGTGTTAGGTGCCACTTGTTGATTGCAGGCATACAGACTGACTGTTCCAGTCTGGAAGATTCAGCTATTAAAAGAAAGAAAGGAGAAAATCCTCTTCCTATGGTTTTCTCTCTCCCTCCCCCATCTCTCTGGTCCTCCCCTGTGTGTGGTTATGATAAATGTTTATGCACCATAATGTTTCCTGACTCTCCTGAGGCGTCAGTGTGAAGGAGGGATTGACCCGGCTCATGCTATGTTAGTGGGCCACGTTGAGCTGCTGTCCTGTTGATTAAGTGCCGGGGGCCAGCGCTTCTCATTACGGCTGCACATGGAGCTGCCAAACGTACAGAGCATGTGCGAGAAGTCTCACCGCAAGTGCTCTGGGAATTGGAGTCCATTTCCTCTGTACGCCACTGCACCATAAAAGAGTAAGAAATGCAGTATTATTGTATAAGAAAGGGGCTGTTTGTACTTTAGGTCATGGTGTTCGATGGGCCCTCAGGGGCCATACCTACAGCGCTGCGGATTTGGTGAAGATGCGATGCATAATGTATGTCTGAGAAAGAAGGCGGTAGAACCCCATTACCCACAATCCACAGGCAGAGGAAGCACAGTGTTTACCTAAAAATAAATAGACAGAGTTATCCTCAGAGACTTAGTCTTATACATGCACATTTATTAAAAACAGGCCGTTCAGCTACGCATTTCCCAAAAAGCAAACATATATCCACAAACAACCGATTAAGGTACACAGACATATACAGACGCCCTGCACACAGACTTGGATGTATACAGGAAAAATGATGAATTCCCTGCTAGAAGCTGTCGGACACCTAGTTTTTCATCTCGCTTCTCTCCTTAACGTTGTGTGGTGTAAGGCCTTGGCTCTGTGAAAGGACATGAAGTGAGTGCAAAAACGTGAGGAAGGCAGGAAAAAAATGATTAAGTAACTGTTTCATTTCATACCTTGAGGCAATTTGCCACAAGCCCTCCATCTCCTGGCTCCCCTCCTCCACATATATTTACCTCTCTTTTCTTGCATTATCTGCTTCACATATCTGAGCCTGTTGCGTCATTCTTTAGCCCTTTTCAGACTTAGTTTGCACTGAGGAGATTACGAGAATTTGTGTTTTCTTGACATACTTTATGGCGTTTTTATCCTTATCACAATACATACTGTTTTTCATGTACTCATGTGTCCTCTGAGAAGTTCATTAGGATTGTGTGTGATTTGCATATATATATTTGCATATAATATATGTATGTATGTATGTATGTATACTTTTTTTTTTTTTTTTTCTTTTTTTCATAGCGTTTCTCATTTTTGATGCCTGGTCAGTTTTCATAATTGATTTAAACTTTTGTTGAAACTTCATGGATAAAATGACATGGAAAAAATAAAATAAAATAATGTGATGATATCACCTCTGACTTTTTTTTTACATCTGAAATTGAAATAAATTATTGTAATTAAGTTTGAAAAATTATGATTTCAAAATTAATATAATATATATTTTTGTTATTTTTAGTTCATTTTAAATAAGCCTTCCTGTAGCTCAAACAGTAAAGCGTGGTACTAAAAAAAGCTAAACACATGGGTTTGATTCTCAAGGATGTGTGAACTGCAAACACACTGTATGTTGCTTTGAATAAAAATGTCTGCCAAATGCATAAACATAATCATTTTAATCGTGTTTGAACATTCTCATCAATTTTAATTAAATCATTAATTTGAATTAATTTTAATCGATTCTATCAAACCAATCATGGACTGCATTTTGTGCAAGTCACAAATATTACGTCAAGTTAACTTGTTCCGAATTGCATACAGAGTATGTTCTGCACTGGACGAAGAACTTGCTGTATTTCTGTATTATAAATCACCGTATTTGGACATGATACTCATTTGACGTACTGTTTTTCACAAACTAAATAACAGGGAAGAAGGCATATTTAGATGCAGGGAGCATCATTTTTTTGTGTTGGGAGTAAGTCATTGAATCATCCATTCATTTATTCATTCATTCATTCATTTAAAAAATTAGTTCTTATCATTTAATCATTTTAGTATTCTGGAAACTTAAAGAAAATTAAAAGTTATTATTAAAATTAAAGAATAGTAAGCAGTTTCCCAATGAATGACACAAAAACTAATCGATCATTTTCTTCCTTCCATTTTCTTTTCATCCTTCTTCATTTTCATCAAGCTCTAGAAAAACTGCAGAAGTAATATTTTACGTTAAAGAGTTTCAGTGATGCTCCAGTGTCCTTTTCATTGTGTGTAGTCATCAGTCACTTCTAAACATTCAGTTCCTCTGATTGTTTTTTTTTCTTTTTATGAACAAGAACTCATATGACAAACTGAACCAACTGCTTTATTCTGTACAGAAAACAGAACCAAACAATCCAGAGAAAAACATGTGCTGCAACATGTGTGACTCTGCCCTGGTTTTTGATGGGGTGAGAGGTTGTTTTTGCCTCGCGATGTGGAATGCATCAAGCGTGTTCATTTTTAAGGCAACGCTACGGGAATTTCCACTCAGCTTCTACATATTGTACTTTCAAAATCCATAATACACATATGTAAGTGTACTAGGGGTGCTAATACGATCCAGGACCACACAAGCATGGGAGGATAGGACCCGACTCCGGCACCATGCCAAAAAAATCACCCCTCTCCCACAGGCGCCATCATCCTGGTGAGCGCCGCCACCTTCTCGGCTTTCAAGGCTGCACAACATCCGGGAGAGGGCCCCCGCTCACCCACCCGGCCCAGCTACCCACCCGCCAGCACCTTTAGTCTCAGGGGTGCGTGCGAGCTCCTTCGGCCCTCTGTATGCCACAGCGCCCTACATTTATTGCTCATTACGGAGGTGACTGAGATGAGGAGGTGATGGGTGGAGGTGACAGGTGAGGGAGAGCGAGGTGATGTAGGGGCATGATGCAGGAGGAGAGCAGCGTGTGGCTGCTTCAAGGGGCGGGTCGCTGTGCACCCCACTAGAAGCATTTACAGGCCATTCACACCACAATTTGCATACTAGTCTACAGTGTGTAGTTATTTTACAGTACAACTATGTATGGCACTGCTTTTTTTCTTTATAAATGTGACCTTATTTGTTTCACTGGTTTTATTTGCTCTGGTGTTTATGCATTTGGCCGGCAGCTGGTGTGTTTTATTTGTGTTTTGCATAGTGTGTGTGTGTGTGTGTGTGTGTGTGTGTGCACAGCAACAACTGGACATGTTTTTCTGTATTTAATGAGAGCTTACACGACACAAATGCCTCTGCCAGCAATAAACACATCAGTTTTCTCTCAAAGCGACAGGCGAGGCGTGTGGTAGAGCCGTGAGAAATGATAGACATTCCTCAGATCACCTTTAACACAGTTACATCTTACATGACTTTATGCAATTTCAAAGTGTGTCTGATGTTGTGGTATGTGATGTCATTTCAGATGCATGTTGAAAGCAGAGTCGTAGAAAACCTAGAAAGTTATGGGCAAGCAAAAATTCTGTCATTTTCTTATGTCATTCCAAACCCTCTGTAGAACACAAAAGAAGATATTTTGATAAATGTCCATACCTTGCAAAACTGTTATAACTGGTATAACTTTCATTTTTGGGTAAACGGTTCCTTTAATAAAAGCCATCGTAGGTGTATATGACTTTCTTCTTTCAGACGAATCCAATCGGAGTTATATTAAAAAATGTCCTGGCTCTTAAAAGCTTTATAATGGCAGTGGGTGTTTGCGATCAACAGTCCAAAAGAAGACCAATAAAGCACATCTATCCATAATAAAACGTGCCTCTCACGGCTCCAGGGTGTGAATAAAGGCCTCCTGTAGCGGACCGATGCGTTTTTGTAAGAAAAATATCTATATTTAAAACGTTAGAAACACTTTTCTGTAACTTCCGTTAACTGTTGTACACATAATAGAACACTGACGTAGGACATCGATGTAGCATGAGCTCCAGTGAGATTATGCTAGTCTTGCAAGAACCAACGTTTGTTTACAGGAGCAAAGGAAGCAAATTTTCCTTACTTTAGCAAAGGAAAACCAGTCTCCTCTTGGCTTATATCGAAATCATCCGATATTTTTCTTTACGAATCCTCGTTTTGTACTTCTAAATCGTGACCGGTGTTTTGTTTTATTCTCTTATCTGCGCTTCTGTGTTCGCCACTTCTCACTGGAGCTTACGCTACGCCTACGTCATGGAATGGCACGTTCTCGTAAACGCATGTACGACAATTAGCGTAAGAAAATTAAATGCTAAAAAAGGAAATTGCGCATCATATGTAATCCATACTTAGTATCAGATGCAATCCATACTTTATGCTACTAAACCATACTTTATTTAATTTTATGCTACATGTATTCGTTAATTACTGAATATCTTCCCCTCTACTGTAGCGGCCACTGTTGGGTTAAATTTAAAGAATTGTCATAGCAAATTTGAAAAACTTGACCGCAAGTGACAATCAAGAACTTAATCAGATATGAAGATTTTCAGTATTTTACTCATACAAAGTTATTGCACACTATATTCCAGGTCATTCCAAGCCAAAATAAGTCGTATGAAAAGGGAAGAGGGCACATCTAACATTAAACACTGTCTTTTGTTTTTCATGGAGGCAAGAAAGTAATACAGGGTTGAAACAACATGAGGGTGAGTGAGCGCTGACTGAATTTTCATTTTAAATGAATGGTTCCTTTACACAAACAGCCCAAAGGGGGGTTGAAGTCAGTGAGACTTGCTGTCATGTCTGGTTTTTCCTGCTCTGCTGTTGCGTATGGGTCCAGCTTTTGAGAAGCTGTGAGGGAAAAAAATAGAGTGTGAAAGAGAACTAGTGATAGGCAGTGCCTGCAGCTGAGATTGCCCAGACGGGTGAATACACTGGCAGCGCATGTGTAGATCAAAGGGCCTTTGGCCAAGATACCACACCTCTCAATCTGCTTTAATTCCCAACATAACCTACCGGGTGTCACTGAGCCACAGGGTTGTCCCAGCCTCTGCCAATACACACACACACGCATCGGAATTACCTTTGTTTCCACTTGGCTTGGCTTCTGCTCCATTCATAAAAATACTATACCTGTTTATCTGATTGACTGCCAAACCTCACCTGCTGTGTTTGCTCGGAAGTGTGCTGGAGCATTCAGCCTCTGTCAGATATCTCACGCTCCACGGACGGCAGTTTTATCGTGTGATATCTCAGTTCTCTACCGCTGCACCGGGCACAGACCCTGGTGACATGTATGAACTACACACAAACAGGTAAAGAGGAAAGGAGAGAGATCTTTAACTGGGCTCCTGTCCAAACACAGTGGTGACCTTTGACCCCACCTGTCTCTCTGACCTCTGGCTTTGTTCCATTTCTCTCTCTCTCTCTACGTTTGAGTATCTCCTACTTAAAGTCATGCTTATTATATGAGTAAGCAGTAGGGCTGTCAGTTGGGTCAAATATTGAATCACGCTTAATGTAATGATTTTTGATAGTAATGCACGTATTTCCTTATAAGGAAAGAAAACTACCAAGTAGGCCTATATGTTTGATTATTAGGTTTGGCATATTCATGTTGTATCAAACCTGTATGACTTTTAATTAATTAATTAATTAATTAATTAATGTATTTATTATTTATTTTTAGTTTTATTTTGCTTTCTTTTGGACATACAACTCATGTTAACTACTATATTTTGTTTGATTCCAAGATAACATAAAAGTGCCATAAAACTAATCCATTTGATTTATGTGCTACATTCCAATTTTTAAAGGTTATTTTTAAAGATAATTGATTCACTGAAAACTCAAGAACTCTATCAGTCTAACTTAGTGAATTAATCATTTGGATAAGTTTTTGAGCTGGATCAACCAATTAATTGAAAGATTGGACTCAGAAGAGTCATTCATTCATGATTTGAATATTGCGTATAGTGAACATGCCAAAGAGAGTTAGGGCTGATTATCAGTCAATAATGACATCATAAGGACACCATAATCACATTTATTCACTTCATTCACTTTCATTACATTGAAAAAGTGGCCAGAATGAAAAACAAAAAACAAAAAAAAAACACCTTTTGTGTTCTACAAATGAACCCATATCATACAGGTTTGGAACAACTTTTTACATAATGACAGATATTAGCATTTTTTAAAATTTCACAATAAATAACTTGTATATGTATGTATGATGTGGCTCCACACCGATGTGGCTCCAATCACTTTTAATCAGCTCTGAATGTTCCCATCACTTTTTTAGAAATCACACAGAATGAAACGCTTACGATGTCAAATTGAATAAGCATTTTAAATATATTTAATTAATCGCATGTGTTTAACTTAGACAGCCCTAAAAAGTAGGTCATTAGATGGAAAGCTGTGCATTTTGTCCGTTTGGCTTTACGTTCACAGGAAGAGCAGTGCGCCATCTGCCACGATCTGAGGGGAAGTTCACAGCCTCCCCCCTGACACTGAACATGCATCTGACTACAGTGAGATCACTTGATAAGTTGCTAGGCTCAAGCAATTCCTATTGGTGTACCGTTATAAAAAATAAATGCTTACTTTAAGGCATCCGTCTTAAAGTAAATCTCAGGTTTTTTATGCCTGACTGACTGGCCTTGTGAAAAATTAATGGAGCATGATTTAGCTATGCACAAAGCCAGCAAACCCACAGAGAGTACAATTCGCAGAATCTTCCTTTTAACCACCTTTTGAGAACATCAAAGTTTTTTTTTTTTTTGATTGATCCACCTTAGAAACAGCGAAATCGGGAAGGGAAAAGCCTCTAATTTGTTTTTCAAATACAGTCACATTCTTGGCAGCGTCTTAACCCGTCTTTGCCAAAGGCATGGTGGAATGAGGAAGGAGGCCATGTGCTCTTTGAAGGGGAGTGTTTGTGTGTGTTGGGGAAGTTGGGTCAGTTTCCCACAATGCCCTTCCTTTCCCCTTTTTGTTTCCCCCTAAACATCCGTCTGTGCCTAAGGGAAGTGACTTTGTCAGACTGACCTTACGCAAAATAACCGCCGTCTCGCTGCGTAGTCTCCATCTTGCATTTGAGCAGATCCACCCCATTAATTTTCATTATTCTTGAGCTAGAGAAGATGCTAAACAGACACAAGCTAAATTTCTCCACAGATAAGATGGCGATCATTCAAACGCAATAAATGTCTAGGCTAGGGTGATTAATGTTGTTGGATAGAAGAGGCTACGTCTGCCAAAAGAAGCTCTGGCCTGCACATTGCACATTTTATGTAATCTTATTATATCTATACTGTATCTATACAATTAAAATTCTCACATATTATTTGTAAACAGAAACTGTTCAATCCTAAAGATATGTAGTCTAAATTGTATACATTTTTTATAATCTTGATAACTGTTTTTTATTTTATTATATTTAAATACAAATCTGTATGGCTCCTTTTTAGTGGCTGTCCAGTTTTCAGTTTTACATGATCCTTAAGAAAACATATATGTGACACAGGTCCACAAAACCAGTTATAAGGGTAAATTTTTTGAAATTGAGATTTATCAACATCTGAAAACTGAATAAATAAGCTTTCCATTGATGCATGGTTTGTTAGGATAGGACAATATTTGTCAATATCGAGATACAACTATTTGAATGTCTGGAATCTGAGGGTGCAAAAAATCTAAATACTGAGAAAATCGCCTTTAAAGTTGTCCAAATGAAGTTCTTAGCAATGTATATTACTAATCAAAAATTATGTTTTGATATATTTACGGTAGGAAATTTACAAAATATCTTCATGGAACATGATCTTTACTTAATATCCTAATGATTTTTGGCATAAAAAAAAAAAAATCGATCATTTTTACCCATACAATGTATTTTTGGCTATTGCTACAAATATACCTGTGTTACTTATGACTGGTTTTGTGCTCTAGGGTCATGTATAATTTTAGCAATTTTGTGGATGTATCATTTACTGTCATTAAATTGTATTATATCATATAGACCAGCATTATAACTGTCCATTGGCCAACGTTTCCAAAGATCTATACTGGTTGACCACTCTTCTCTTTCAGGTTCTCTCTTCTGTCCATTTCTAAACCATTTCTCATCCACTCTTTGTAAACCTGACACGTAGTAGTAACAACTACTAAAAGGTCAGCCACCCAGAGACAATAATCAGACATGTGGTGACTTACAGAGGCAGTTTAACCAGCCATCAGTCACACAACTTTATCAACCCACTCCACCTAATGTAAACAGAAAATGCTGGGAAGGTGGGTGAGTGAGGCAGGGTCCAATATTAACACTCGCCAAGCACCAAATAATACAAAAAAGTGGTTTTGGTGAGTATTTTTATTAGTTTTTTTGTACAAGTATTTGACTAGTGTATGTTTACCTAAAATACCTAAAGTTTTTTGTCCTAAAAAGAAAACATGTGACAAGATATTTCTTGCATTTAACCACCCAGGTGAAAACTAATTCACAATGGGTCTCAATGCCTGGCTGTAAGATAAACCTGCCACCATCTCTGATTTTAAAGGCTGTGCACAGATCTAATGGTATTTCAGGAACACTATCACAAGGAAGGTGTTTCTTCAGTTTTATTTTAACGCGAAGGTGCTACTCAGCAAGCGTATGTTTGATTGGTGCATTAGATCTTTTAGTTAGGCTGAGATCGGCAATCAAGCAAAGTAGCAGTTTTCAATCCCTTTGACATACAAAATGCTCTTTTTCAAAGGCAACGAGCTTAATGGTTATATAAGGATCTCTTCTTGCGTTGGCTTCTTTGTGAAACATTCATTAAAGGATGGTGCTCTCTGACTGGCATAATGGCATCTGCACAACATGGCCTTCGCTGAGATCATATCAAATCACAGCCCTGAATCTTTATCTCCTAGATCATCAGTGCTCTGTCATTAGCTTTTCATAAATATAGCGGCCAACCTGTCAAATCCCACTAGATGAAAATGCCTATCTTTTAACCATCTTATCATTTTTTTTAACTTAGTATGTAATTTAATTATACTGTGGTCGGTTGTGATGTAAAATTGTTTATATAAATATTATTGTAGGAAAACTGGAGCCTTCTATCCTGAATGAAAAAGAGAGAAAGGGAAAGAGAGATTGGCTAATTAATAGAGGCTGTTTCACTCTGCAACATACTCACTAATTCTTTTTCATGCTGCTTTCAAACCAGCATCTTAAAGCATTGAATTAAGGGCAAGAAGAAAGAGAGAAACAGAGTCTACTTTCTTCTTGCCAATTAAAAAGTTTTAGTGCTGCGTTTGAGAATGCAGAATACAGCGACAAACTTACAGCAAGAAAAATGAGGCCGAAAACCTTACTCAGCTGCACCTGCTGCAGTTTTATATCCAATGTATTCACTGTGTCAACATATATGTCAAGCGTTGCCCCTTCCCACACACAACATACCCACTCCTGCACGTACACAGGTGCAGTGTCAAAGATACCTGCAATGCTCCACTTTAAAATTTATGTGGCCTTTGTGCATTTTTGGCTCCCTTTGCACTTTTTACAACACTCACACACACCCACACACTAAAACAAGCAGTCATCATTAACAAACACCACCTCTTTTTTTCCCTGTTTATGGCCCTTTGCTGAATTAAACTTAATCTGCTGTGTACTTTCTCTCTTTCTCTTTCTTCTGGTCTCCCTCCTGTCCCTGCTCTCGCTCAGTTGCATGTTTAACTGGAACCCTGCCTTGTAAAGCTACGTTTATAGATCCCGTATGTTTGATTGTATGGGGCTTTATGACTTTGACCTTGACTGAACAGGAGGGAGAGGTGGACCTCCTACAGTATACAGGCCTGGGCAGCGACGAGACTGTTCGTGTACATTTTAGCCTTAAAAGGTGCTTAAAGGGCTTTGTAGTCGACCCAAAATTCAGTGACTCATCCTCGTGGTTCTTGATAACCTGTTGACTTTCTTTGTTCTGTAGAACACAAAAGAATATATTTAGCAGAATGTTTAAGCTGCTCTTTTCCATAAGCCCTGTTTAGACAGTAATTGTTCCTCATGGGGGATGTAAGGTAATTTCAACATTTACAGGGGCTAGTCTTTTTTTTTTTGGTATGTGTGTGAGTTAATTGCTGTCCAAATATGCATCTGAGTTTATGGAAAAGGATCAATCGAAAAGTGTTTTGTAAATCCTTTTTGACTGCAAATTCCTAGTAATTGTTGTGCTTTGTATGCATTTAAAAATAGACTTTTATTTCTGAAATGCTGGAAACTGTTTGCAAGAATAATATTACATCACTGCTCCACTACAACGGTGGCCCAGTAGTGCACAACACAACAATCTCCACAACACAACAAAATCACCACAACACAATGCATAGGACTAATTTCATTGTGTTGTGCTAATTTCATTGTGTTGCAGCTTGTTTCCATTGTTTTGTGGCTCGTTTCCTTTGTGTTGCGGCTTGTTTTTCATTGTTGCGCTAATTTCGTTGTGTTGTGGCTTATTTCTGTTGTGTTGTGCTATTTTCGTTGTGTTGCGGCTTGTTTCCGTTGTATTGTGGATTGTTTTTCGTTGTACTGTACTAATTTTGTTGTGTTGGAGCATTTTTATCAGTGTGGAGCCAGGCAAATTCATTTTTTTTTGTCATCACAGTCTTCTGAATAGGCTAGTAAAATTTATAAAATAAATTTAGTAAAAAAAAAAAAAAAAAAAAGTAAATTTTGACCAACTAATTCACCATTTTTTATCTCCGAACAAGAAAACAAGTCATACAGGTAATGAAATGAGGGTGAAAAATTTAAAATAGAACTTTCAATTTTGGGTGAACAATCCCTTCAAGGACCATCCACCAATCAGGAGGCAGCGTGACCATTTAAAATACTCTAAGTCATGAGCTTCTCTCTCATAACTCATAATCCTCTCAAATCTTTTGTTAATCATTGGAGACTAATTATTGTGATTAGTTGCAGCAGTCCCACTGAGCGTCACCGTTGTTTTGGTAATAACCAGCTTAAAAACATTTACACAAACGCTCAACTCCACACACAGTCGACGGGAACACACTTTAACACACATCAGCCGGACAGGCAGATGAAAAGGCCCGTTAGGCCGGCGAATATGCGAATAGGCAAGTCCGATGAAAGATGATAGGCCAGCTGAGCACTAACTAATGCAGAACAAATGTCCTCTTGGCTTCATTGTCAAAGGGTTGCGTCACACACTAGCCATGCGCTTGAATCACGAGCACCTCCGCAGTCAGAATATGGGCCATTCGGATGCAGCGATATGCGAGCGTATCCCAGCCGTATCAGTATACGAGTATCATGGAGTCCCGCGGCACTCGGCTCTGTGATCGTGCTTTCTGAAGCTTTGAGCTTTAAGCCGCCAGATCCTTTTCTTTCTCTTCACACACAATAAAACGATCTAATTCCCCTCTCTGGTCCAGAGCCACCCATTCATAGATGGATTCAGAGGGCCTGTACAGCATGTTCCACGTCGGTTTGTGTTTGGGGAGTGCGCTTAGTAACTGTGAGCATAATAGATACAAAAGAAACATCGATATACACTTACCCATGCACATCTGTCTGCAGATCGTTTTGTGAATTTGCCTCGATATATCAGTTTTCACATATGGATGCCTTTGTAGAGGAGGCCAGACAACTTGTAGAAAGAATAAGGGCTGGGTGATACTGGCCAAAAATCTCATCTCTGTATTTTTCGGCTGATGGCAAATTACGATATACATCTTGGTATTTTCTACGGACTAGGCTGAATGTTCAGTACTTCCACTTTTAGATGCTTATATTATCTTTTAAATGCGGATAATCTCCAACTAATTAAACTTATTTGAAAAAAATTAAAGGGCTGCAATTTGAGTATTCTTTTATTAATCAGTTAATTGAATTTGTATTGATTTTTATTTTCTGTGTTTATTTTTAAAAATATGATTTCACATCCTATCCCCCAAAATATATGAAAATTGAAGGTTGTGAAAGCAAATATAGTGAATTTATTTGTGTAGTCTAGGCTGTGCATTATGAGCAAACAAAGGTGACATTAAAATCACTAAACTAAAATTAAAATTAAAATGACAACAAAAGCACAGACTAAATGTTACCTGGTAAAGAGGTCAAAGGAACACTTTCACTCATCTGAATATAATAATTATATTACAGTAGCCCTTTACAGTTACTGCTCTCATAAAAATACAATTTCTCATACCACACTTAGATTTCTAAACCTACATCTAACAACAAATATTTTACTGAAATGTATATTTTAGTCAGAATTATTGGGCTCCCTTTTTGTTGCAATTGTTTGACGTGAAGTCTGTGAAGTTTAGCATAGACTTGCTTGCTGTCAGGACAAGCTTTTAGGCAAAATGGAAATACTCATGTGACTTTCTTTTAGAGGTGAGAATATACCTGTGAAACATAAGTTATGCGCTGAGGAAAAGAGGACTGTTAGCACACATATCTGTCAGAGCACCTGACATGGCAAGCTGAGCTAAACTGCATTTTCATGGGCTAGTTTGAAGTTTTAAATATAAAGCATGTCTCATGTTTAGGACAATTCGGATCTTGCACTTTCCCTGCAGCAGCTCACTCTGTGCTCTTGCTTTTTTCAGATGCACTCACATCATCAAAACTACTATATATCTGTATTATTTTTGAAAATATATCTGAGTCGATATACCGTCCAGCTCTAAAAAGAATCCTGGATCAGTGGCTTTTTTTGGACTCTGACCTTATTGACCTGTGACAACAGCAAAACAGAGACTACGTTTTTAGTACCGATTTGCTGTGTTGCCAAATCCCTAATTTACTTGAACATGTTGACTTCTTTTGTCTAATCTCATCTGTTATGTTTAGACTTGTGTCAATTTCTGTACAGTCTGCTTACACAATTAAGTCTAAATGTACAGTTAAAATACTGTACAGTAAGCTATGACATATCTATGTAAAGTGACTCTTTAAATGGTCCGGCTCATCTGAATCTGTGGCTTATGGATCCACGATTGTCGTTTTTGTCAGTATCCTACCACCTAATCCAGATTATCGTGGCAATCGAGGCCTTGTGATTTAAACAGGTTTTAAGACACACTGTTGCTGCCAAAGAAGTGAAAGTGTAGCCTAGTGGTGCACGTGAGCTTCTGGGTTTGCACAGTGTATGTGGTAAAGGGAGAGATGGGATTACGGCCCTCCTAATCGGAGCTGCTTCCTAGAAAATGTGCTCGCTGTCTCCAGTGAGCCGGCTATGCACTGGAGAGCTCATGGGAAGCGTGTCACATGGGACAGACAGCTAAAAGAGGAGGGGGATGCACATACATCTGACATGCAGTTTCAGACTAGAATGTAGACAGTTATTTTATTTATTTATTTATTTAATGATTCGTTTAATGATTTATTCTTTCATCTTTACAATACTATTATTTCTTCTTATTTTTTTTAATTAATACAATTTGGGGGGGGGGGTTACTCAAAAAATATTGAGATTTGCCAACGTTTGTGAGGGTCATGCCATTATTTTTCAATACACTGATATGCATGTTGCATTTCCCCTGCGTGATCTCAAATTCTTTTTTTCTGAGTAGTACACATGCTAATTTTGAATCTTTTTTTTTTTTTTTCTCCCCGCAGACCTCATCACATATTGCTGCATTATCACTGGCCGTCTGAGTTGGAGAGTGAGGTGGGCTTGGTTTGCGAGCGTCGCTCCGCAGAGCCGTCCGATGACTGTCTGACTCATCACAACCCGCGAATGACAGGCGTGCATTCGAGGGTGGGGCCCGCCTCAGTCTCACATGATTGCCTGCTGGATGGAAATAAGGTGAATGGAACACATGCCCAAGGAGCAGGACCCAAACCAATCAGAGGGAGAAGAGAAACGGTGAGCCTTTTAAGAACTGATCTCTCAAGAGATTCAAGACTCATTAGTGAAGCTACAACGTTAGTCATAATGCTCATAAGTTGAATTTGTCCAGAATGTCTTGGTGTAAAGTTGCCTGTGCTCCTTGCATCTGTGTGTGTGTTCATTGAATTTTATTTCACATAGTGACGCTTCGGGAAACTCAAATTTTCTGGTCAATGCACACAGTCTCCTACATAATTCAGTTTTCCTGGTAACTGGCTCCATTTGTGTGTGTACATCTCACAGTGAATGTGGTGCTGGCTCTACGCCGTGTTTTAGAGTCTAAAGGCAGACGCTAAGAGACCAGCCTTTACCTCAGCATCTACTCTGCACACACATTTTATATAAGGTCTGGAGCCGGCAGGAAAGTTCACTAAAGCCTTAGAGAATGCCTATTACTATCAAAAGTCAGCACACTCTCAAACCTTACACGCAAACACACACACACACACACACACACACACACACACACACACACATGTTGGCTTTTGGTTTAGCAGGACAGCACAGACTGCCCCCTCACGTTCTAAAAAAAGAGTTTGTTTTGGAGCCAATAGCTGTGTTCCTGCCAGTTAGCAAAACACAACAAGTCTTCCATCAGAGTGTATGTGTGTGAAATGTCTAATGTGTGATCTGTCCATGAGCAATTTCTTTATTTAGCACTTCTGTTGTTGCTTTTCTGCTTCGCTGACCACAGCGTGTTGTTACTACGTCGCAATTGTCGACTAGTTGACTAGGTAGTGAGGTTTTTCTGTTTGCAGCACTATAACAAAATGTTGGTACCATAGGCGCCGACCCCATGGAAGCACCCTCGGAAAAACACGAGATAGTCTCCATTCATTTTAACCGATAAGAAATGTATTGCAGCTTTTATGACTTTATTCTTGGTTTTACAGTTCATTTGAGGCAGTTTTTGGCGTTATTTTTAGAGTTTGACCGATAGTGGATTTTGCCGATACCGATAGCTAGGTTGGACCACACTGGCCGATACCGATTAATTAACCGATAGTTTTTAAAATGGATGCTAAACGAAAACTAAAATAGTCCTTTAATATTTTTTAAAAAACAGTTTTGGTCATTAAAGTTAGTTCATAGTTTATTAACTAATGTTAACAGAAGAAACTTTAACATTTAAAAATGTATTAGTAATAGTAAATGTTGAAATGAACACTCTTAACAAGGAACAATACTTCTACAGCTTTCATTAATGTTACAAATGGACTTTTATTGTAAAATGTTACCATTTAATTTCAACAGTCATGCTTAAAGATGGTCTTTAAATATCTACACAAAGGCCATAGCATTAAAATGATATAAAATGGATATTGTATGTATACTCTTACACTTTAACTGCTTCTATTCTAGAACACTTGGTGATTATCTAAACAAAATAACAAACTACAGCAGTCACACACTGGGTAAAAGCAAAGCGCTGAATCTAGGAGAACTCACAGGTTATCACACACAATGAACGCATCACGTTCAACTCGAGCGGCGGTCTAAAATGGTTTATTTAATCACCAAACAGACACAAGTTTACTGCAAGAATGAAAAATAGATGAGTTTGAAGTTTGGTGTTTAAAAAAACAGAGCAATCGGAAAGAGAAAGCACAATCTATATTATAGCTCTCTAAATGAAGCATGCAGACTTTATTAGAGCCACAGAAAGAAAATGTTTCACTGAAAATGCACAATACACAATTTACTGTGTACATTATATTTGTCCCGAATCATTTCTAATGTAATTTAATAGAAAACTATGTGAATGGCGCAGCAGGATTTTCTGTCGGCTGCATTTAAATCCGCATCTGAAGTGTCCCGCTCTGCGCAGCGCGGAAACTTGTCCAAACAAATAGCACGTGATTTCCACCACTAGAGGCCGCTATCGCACTGTATAATGATAGCAGAGCCTTTTCAGCCACTCAAGCAACAGACGCAACCCAGAAAACTATCGGCATGGATTTTTGCAGATAACCAAAAGTTCCAGCAATCAACTGTTGATGCCGATTAATCGACAAAAAAAAAAAAACGATAAATCGGTTAACCTCTAGTTATTTTAATGGCAAATGTCAACAGTGCATTATTGTAATACAAGAGGGCACCAGCATGAATCTCGGCTTGCAGAGGTCTTGCTCTCCATAGTGATCATGACTCTGCTCTTGCTCAGATATTACGTGTGCACCCTTAAACTTTTTCCTGTGTACACGTGAATAAGTGCTTATTGTAAACAGGTTAAATAATTAAATAATTTTATGTCATTCAGCACAAGACTCATAGAAAAAATGTGTGCATTGTTTGGCTTGCAAAGTATTTGCAGTCCGTGCGTTTCACTTAACAAGGTAAATGTTGTGTAGTAGGCATATAACAGTATCAAATATTCATGTCGCGATTAATTGCTCATGTTTTTATCACGGTATATGGTATTATCACAATATTGAAATTTAGTTGCAAAAAAGTGTTGTCAATACAGTATAACAGGTTTAATAACTTTTTTCTTATAACAAAAAGAACTGAACATTTAAATACAGTTCATTAAATAACACAGTTGCAAATTTTGATTTTAACATTGTGTTATTAAATATTGGAATTATCTAAGATTAATGAATGTTTAGAAGAATTTTTCATTGGGAGTTTATGTTAACTAATGAATTAACTAATGTTAACTAATGAAGCCCTAATGTAAAGTGTGACCGAACAATAAAGAATCAAAACACTTTCAAACAATATCTAGGGCATGTTGTAGTCTAGATTAAAATGTAAAAAAGTTTGAAAATAAATAGCCTATTAAGTCTAAATATTTAAGTATTTGGCGCTGTGATGAACACCATAGCGAATATACAAATTTGAATGGCTGTTTAAATCATTGAAATACGTTTCAGAAACAGAAAGTAGAGCAGCTGCTTTATTTATGGGGTTTCTGGGGTAACGGCTGCATTCTGCTGTTGAGCGCCATCTGCTGTCAGAGAGTGAATGTGCACTTTCATTCAGAGCGTCTCTCACGCGTTCTGCCATGCGCTTCTCATCCGTGATTGTTTACATCAGAGTGTGCATGCATATTCAACGCAGTTTACAGCGGTGTTGTGATAAAAGTATTCTTAAAATGCACTCAAAATTCGGAATAATTTGTAATAAATAACTTTTCTCGGTATTTTGAAGTGCCCACGATAACAATATCATGCATATTCATTATCGTGATATATCGCATTACTGAATACCAGCACATGTCTATTCAGGAGTGAAGTAAATGGTTCTTTATGAATGGTTTATGAACTAAATGGTTCTTTTAATTGTGATGATTTAGGCTCACATTTAACAAAAACCCAGCAATTCACTATCTCAACAAATTAGAATACTTCATAAGACCAATAAA
>JAFVLL020041188.1:0-35617 GCA_021397915.2 Tor tambroides | reverse complement strand
TGCACAATTTTATGTACAAATATCTCTTTTGCACAATTTCATGCACAGTATGTATGTAAAGTTTTTGTACAGTCTCAGTTTGTGTATGTGTAGTCGACTATGTATAGTAGTTATAGCATTTATAGTATATGTATAGTCAGACGGTTAACTGTTGTATAGCTCTATTATTTTCCTTATACTTGCGATGTTTATGCTTGTTTAACTGGTATGTAGCACCGTGGTCCTGCGAGACACGACATTTCGTTCCACTATATGTCCACACATGTAGCAGAATGACAATAAAGCTCAACTTGACTTGACTTGACTCTAACTTTTCACATAACATCAGTGATGATTTTGGTTATGTTCTCTATACCTGACAAACACTTTCAGTGAAATAAAGGCGAATTCCAAATGCCATTTGTGCGCTCTTGAAGCCAAGTGACAATCCAAGAGTTGTTCCAAATGAAAGGGAGCAACCGGGGTGCCTGGTATCTTCACAGAGATATGCCAATGCCAACACTTCAAGGAAATATTCATGATCACATGATTTCATCACTCATTTTAAAAACCTGGGGTAATTTATTTTTTCTTTGTTATGCATGTTTCACAAAACTCAAATATGTTTGTGAAATGTGCTCCCCCAGTACATGCTTTATTTAGGCTGTATTTTGAAATGCACATGACTGTCACATAATATCAATTTATAATGCATATTTAGCTTAGATTGCTAGCATGATATTATTATTTTTTTATTGGATCAGTAATGACCTTTGACCTACGTTAATTCAAAATTCTATTTTTGAGACTGCAAATGTACATTCCAGTGTTATATTTTGTCAATATTCAATATTTTTCCTATTCCGAGTGGATTGTACTTCAAGTACACTGATGAGTAAAGGCAGAGATGTGTGTTTCTGTGTAAATCAGTGGTGGTGCACAGATAAAAAGCTAATCTCAAAGGCATGTTTTACCAACTTGGAAACACTTACCATCTTACCTTTTACCTGCCCAGAGACTTTAATTCTGTTATTTTGGTTGCTGTGTATATTCCACTCAACAGCTGGCTGCCCATATTATGCGGTTCGAATTCATATCCTCAACAATACTGATTCTTGGGGACTTCATGATGATATGAGGAAGACCATGCCAAGATCACACAGCAAATTAAAGTGGTAACTAGGTTTGATAAGACCTTAGACCGAATGTTATAGTGGGTTTCCTAAAGCTATTCACTCTGTGTCTTGGGCCCCATTGGAACAATCAGATCATAATATGTTTTTTCTCATTCTTGTCTGGCGTTGTAAATCTGAATGTATTACTCCTATTAAGAGAAATCTTAAGAAATAGTCTGCTGATGAAATAGAGATATTAAAATCACTGAAGCTGTTTACACTATAGAATGAATATCTTAGAGATTCATACACACATTTGCACTTTGTTTATGATGAGAGAATTCGCCAGAAAGAGGTATTCAGTCAGCGAGCATGTGAAGAAAACACCGGGAATTTAGCGATGACTCATCTGAATGCCTCTGATTGGCCATTGCATTCATAAGCTCAACAGCATCGTGTGTGATTGGTTATAATGCGCAGCGCTGTAAAAACGCCAGCCAGCGAACGCAGATTTGAATTTAACAGCTGATGATATGATGCACTGAACGATTTAATCACGCCTGTGTGATTGTATTAAATATAGAAAATATTAATCGCTATTTTTTGTCTTTTGGAAGCTGCATTCAAAATCCACTTGGCTCAAAAATCTGAGGGGGGCACGTGCCCACTCACTTTGAATGGGCATGACGCCTCTGAGTAGACTACATAATTTGTTAGAGGGTCACATCACCTGAAAGCTGCCCCCCCCCCCACTTTTAAAATGGCTGCTACGCCCCTGCCCCCCATTGTTTCAGCTGCAGATTGGAACTTTCATTGAGTTTGATTTTTTCTTACTTTCTTACCTTTTGATACTGTTGACTATTCAGCTGAAATATTAAGAAGTTAATATTCTTAATATTCACTTTTTCAGCTGCAGATTGGTCCAGAGGACAGTTTATTCTGAAGGCCCCATCACAGTTCAGAGATGTGGTCACAATCCCCTCTGTCCAGAGTCTCCCAAACACCTCTGTCTCCGGCGGGATCCAGCAGCTTGAGAATCTCCTAAAACTAGGAGCGCATTTTAACACCTATGCAGATGTGTTTGAGGACTTTGCCAGTTTACCAACCCATCAGCCAAATGACTGTGATTTTCAGAGCGATCAAGAGGAATTAATTTGAAAATAATGTTAAAAACAAGGTCCACAGATAATTTATCATTCATTTAAATCACTGATTAAAACTGGCTATACGCTATACGCTATACGCGTTTGTCGACCCCAGAGGAAGCCAGAGTAAAACAGAAGAAGATGCCATCTAATAAGTACTAATATAGTATTAATATAGTAGTCAGACAGCAAAATTGTTCTTGTAAGCAGAACAAGGGAAAACACCTTTAGGACATTAGTTATATTGGAATTTTACTTTATCTATTATCCTTTTAGCTGTATCTTAAAGCATATAATAGTGTGTTTAATATAGACTAAATATTTAATATTTCTCACTTATTTTATGTTTTTTATTAATTATGCTTTTAATAAACTAAATAAACTTTCTGATTATTTTCAAGTTCAAATGAATGGCAATAAACAATTCAAGAAAAGGATTACATGGTAAACATTTACACGGTTTAACAAAGAACCACATTTCAAAGGAAATGAAAAAAATCTTTTATAAATCTGAATTTTATGTATTTTCAGAGATTCATCACCACAGACAAAAGAACATAAAAACAACCCAGAACTTTAACATTAATTATATCATCTAAGCCTTTATAAATTGAATGGTTTATTCAGAACAATTTTTATACATTGTTCAAAGGAAAGAAGATTTCAGAAATTAATGTATGTATTCCCTGGGTTGGTAAACACCCAGTTTACTCATTATTAAGACAATTACTGGTGCAAAAACTCATCTTCTCTAAAAAATAAAATGGTAGAAATATGTCATTAGTCTGATCAGAACATTCACCAACACATTCACAGACAGAATAACAAGGAAATAGGAAATATCTGCAAAATAAACATGATATACTCTCAGAAAAACTGTACTGTCACAGTGATTTGGTACCATTTTTTTGGGTGTGTAGTGTAAACTAAACTACACAACACTAAAATATTTTAGGCTCTGCCCAACAGCATGGTCATCTGCATGCTAACTTTTCTCTGTCTCATTTTCCTCCTTAATGCATCTTTGATTTCTTTGGTTCTGAAGCAGTATATCATTGGATTGACAACAGGTGGAAGCAGATTGTACCACATAGTTAACATAATCCGAAGGTCAGGAGTGAATGCAACGGTCAAATCAAATGTATAGACAACACATCTGGGGACAAAATACAGAAAAACAATAAAAAGCTGAGGAGTGCAAGTTGATAATGTCTTATATCGAGCCTGAATGTCTGAGATTTTGAAAACAGATGTGAAGATGGCAATAAAAGAAAATATAATAAAAGTCAAAGGGCTCAAAAGAATAAACATGGCACATGAAAATGCAAACAGGCTTTTCTGATTTATGTCTCGACAAGAGAGTTTAATTACTGCATTTCGTTCACAATAATTTTGGGTTATTATGTTAGAACTGCAGTAGGGCTCATCGAAGGCATGATAAACAATGATTGCTATCAGAGGTATCAGTAATGTCCAAATCATGCTACATACAATAAAAACGGTCTTGTTTGTAATAAGGACACAGTATCTCAGTGGGTTACGTACCGCAACAAATCGATCAATGGCCACTAACAGTATGACAAAAGCGTTGATGCTCGCTAAGTAGTGAACAAGAAACATCTGCACAAAGCAACTATGAAATGATATAGTGTTGATACTGAAAAGATATTTTGCAATGGCTTTAGGCAGCGTGACAGTTCCAAACGCAAGATCACATACAGCAAGAATACAGTAGATCAAATAGGTGGGTTTCTGAAGGCTTCTCTCATAAGCAATAAATGCAATAATAAAGATATTTCCTCCTGCTAGTGTTAAGTAGACAAAGAACAAAAGGGTTCCTATGGCTCCATAATACTGTGGATGTAGTCCTGGAAATCCCAGCAGGTAGAATTCAGTGAAGACAGTGACATTAGAGAGGGTCATGATTCTACAACGGTTTTGCAGTTACTAACTTGTGTACACTGTAATACAAGAAGAAGAAAAAAGGTAGGACAACAAAGTTAATGTGGAAAGCATATATAATGACATATCAAAACTATATACAAAATATTAAGGAATATATTGTCAAGTTGAACCATTTTAGGCCATTACTTAAAATTACTTCCATAGAAAACCAGATGTGAGTAGCATAGCTGTGTAATGCAAAACATAAATAGTAGCCTATATTTGTTTAATCTTGTATTTGCTGGATTCTAAACATTTAAGCATTTACAATAGATATAGAAGAATTTAAATGATACCTTCTGTATCAGTGTCCATCAGATAATGACACACTAAAGTTGCTGTTTTTCATCTCTCTCTTAAGATGAAAGAAACCTCCCACACAGTGACATATTGTTTGATGGGTCTCGTGTGTGACCACATGAGCTTTGTTTCTGACAAAACGTTTTTGTGTTTGATTGTGTCCATTGGCTAAATACATTTCATATAATGCAAAAGATGTGGAGTTATCTCTAATAAGCGTTGAAAACCAAATGAATTGAGGACTTAAAATGTTTTTGGTTAAAACCTTGAACCATGTTCTTGTAACATGTCTGCAACTAAGAAAACATGAAAAATGGTTGTGAAACAGATATTCTAAGACTGATATGAATCTTGCTTAATTTTCCATTTTAATATTATTGTATTTTTTTTCTTGTAGGTTTAAAATCAATAATAAGTGAACAAATATATAATAACTAATAACATATTTGTCAGACCTATGGACCTGTTTTGTTATGTTTTTTCCCTCATGTGCCCATATTTGGTAGTTCCTGTTCCTGTCCTCGTTGTGTCATCATTAGTTAATACATCTGCACCTGTCTGTCCCTCATTAGCTACCCTTTATTTGTTATGTTCAGTTCTCACTTCATCGTCCGGTCTACTACGTCCATATGCGCGGTTCCTGCCTGTCTGCCTTGTGTTTTGCCCTATTGTGGATTATTAAAGTCTATTTGGATCTTTCATCATCTTCTTTATGTGCTCATTCCCACCGTAGCGTGACAATATTATAACATAGAACTAATAACATATTATATTAACTAATAGTGTTAATTACCACAATGGGTTGAAGCATGCATTTCAACTTTGAGTTGTCTGCTTTAATTAATCATTAGCTAATGATTTGCATGGGTATCATTATGTTATGACTTTACTTGTTGAGGCACTAACTAACTAATTCAAAATCTATAATCACAATGACATACTACTTAACAATTAGTTAATAGTTCTGTGCCTCAACAAGTAAAGTCATAACATAAGGATACCATTGCAAATCATTAGCTAATGATTAATTAAAGCAGACAACTGGAAGTTGAAATGCATGGCTTTGGCCCATTGTGGTAACTAACATATGAATTTACTTCATTAGCTAATCTAATATGTTATTAGGGAATTAATACATTATGACACATAAATAACAATTTATTGATTACTTAATCTATGAATCATGTTCATTTGTTTCTGATGCAGTAATCATTAATAAATGATTTAATTCTTCATGAGTTATACATTAAATCATGATTATCTGTGCATTAGTTAAGCATTATTTAATGCATATTTGTGCACCCGTATTGTAAAGTGTTACCGGATTTTTTTTTTTTTTACTTTTTAACCATTTTCGCTAACAGTGTCTTCCCTACTAACTTCATTGGTTCTACCTTATTATTGTGCTTTAAACTTGTAACGCAACTAGCTTGTTGTCCAGCCCAGGTTTAGTCTAGCTAACATCAACACAATTTTCAGCAGCCACTATGATTGGGTACTTTCAGAATATATGTGGAAAATCAAAATATTAAAAAAAAAATTATAATGAATCTAATGACCCCTGTTTCTCATCCCTGTGCTTAGTGTTGTGAATCAGTACTTTGTGAACATGAATTTGGCCATAAGTGAGCGCCACTTCTGTGGAAATCAATCAGAGGTGATTATCATGATTTTAAGATATTAAAATAACAAATATAACAAAATTGCTAAAAGTTCCCTTAATCACAATTTGTCACCTGAATTGTAGCCTAGTATTAAAGTACATGCACCTGCCTAGATGTAGAAGATATGAATATCTGAATAGCTATCTAAGAATGATATACCAAAATCATGACTTCTTATATGCTTGGAGGCTCTATATTTGGCCTGGACCAGTGGGCCCAAAACTACAGACAAGGAGCCTTTTTGCCTAGGCAAAATATATAATATAACATAATATAATATAACATAATATAATATAATATAATATAATATAATATAATATAATATAATATAATATAATATAATATATCAGGGACGTTTTCTCTGATGAGGCAAAATATTGGATGACAAAAATAAATCAGCGCAAATATTACAAAATATGAGTATGGTCTCACTTTATATTAGGTGGCCTTAACTATGATGTACTTACATTTAAATTAATCATTTGATACAATGTTGTGTACATACATGTTTTTACATTGTAATTATATTTTTAAAAATACCTATATATCTGTAATTAATTCTGTAATTACATTTATAGTTACACTGTTGACCCATCCCTTACATTTTAACTCACCCTTAAACCTACCCATTCCACCAAACCTGTCCATAACCTTACCTGTATCCCACCTTAACAGCAGCAGAAGTGTTTTGCAATATAATATGAACACAATAAGTACATTGTACTTATTTCTGATGTAAGTAGCAGTTAAGGCCACCTAATATAAAGTGGGACCACAGTATATACATATCAGTGGTGTGCAGTGGTGTTCTGAAATGAAGAGGCAAATATAAATATATAATCGAAATGAAGATAGATTGTTAGTCTTGTTGTGGTGTGTGTGATCTCTGGGCAGTATAATGCACATATGGACAACTATATGAAACACTTAATTTAGGGGTCAGTTCTCTTATATTAATGTTTAAAACACAAATATAATGAAATATTGAGGTACCAAAGACAGGCTTGTGTAATCACACAGAGCATTACATCTTAATAAAAACAATTCATTGCACATTTAACATAAATGTCTTGTTAAAGAGGTAAATAGAGAATATCAGTCAAATTAAATTGGATTCATATAGCTAAATAATTATTTCTATACATCAGTGTTCATAAAATATCTTGTGTTTTTTAAATATGATGTATTTTATTTAGTATGCAACAATACTGGACCAGTTAGTTTCTTTTTAACCAAGAGTGACCTTTGCATTACCTCCAACCTGTTTTTTCTTAAATTTTTTAGTTATTGCCTCTTTGATCTCTTTAGTCCTGAAGCAATATATACATGGGTTGATAACAGCAGGGACAAGACTGTGCATCATGGAAACCACAATGCGGATATCAGTACTAAACTCATAATGTGTCATATACACAACATGTGTCATATACACAAAAGTTCTGGGTAAATAATAAAGACATATGATCAGTAACTGTGGGGTACATGTGGAGAATGTTTTGTAATGTCCCTCAAAACTGGAAATTTTCGAGACAGAGTTGATGATAATGACATAAGAAAATACGATGAAACATAAAGGACCCCACAGCACAAACATGGCGATGGCTGCCGTTGTGTCTTTCATGGTAGTTAGTTACATCTCCACATGTCAGTTTGCTTAAAGCGACATGATCACAGTAGCAATGAGGCATGACATTTGACCCACAGTATTTCACACTGAGGGCCAAGAGAGTGACTCCAACTGCAGCATGTTTGCTATCCAAAAACATGAACACATAACAGCAATAGTTGAATTTTTAATCAGGGTATGATATCTGAGGGGATTGCAAATAGCTATAAATCGATCGAGAGCCATCAGTGCCATGAGAAATGAATTCGTAGCCCCTAGAAAATGGACAAAATACATCTGCGTGAAGCAGGCATTGAACGATATGATTTTGTCAGACATCCAGAACATTGCAATGGCTCTTTGGTAGGTCGTCCAAGTGTGAGATCTGCCATTGCGAGGTTACAGAAGATTAGGTAGGTTGGTTTCTGAATGCTTTTCTCATACATCACAAAGACAATAATGAAAATATTCCCAGTTGCAAGAAGAAGGTATAAGATGAAAAACAAAGCTCCTATAAGTCCGTAATATTCAGGAGGGAGTCCAGGAAAACCCTGTAGAACAAACTCGTTGAAGACCGTTGTGCTGTTTGTGTTTTGGTAGGTTCCATCATTGCTGCCCGACCCCATCTGGAGAACTACAAATGTGAAATACATTCTGCATGAATACAATCTGTATGTACAAAAGATAATGCATGAACAGTGTACATTTAAAGGATACTGCAATGTGATTTCAGCATAGACATTAATACTTTTAGCACAGACAATGTTTTTACAGTAAACACATTTACAAATAAGTGAGGTGAGAAAGAAAGGAGGAAAAAGGCAAAGAATAAGACCAAACACATGCACATGATCTTTTACAAATAATGACAGTTTACACGAACATACTTATAGCACAGGTCAGAGACTCAGAGTCCTCTGTTATGTTATGGGTAAGTTTACTTTGGCTTTTAAATGCTCACACTTGAGATACACTTACACTCTTGACATAACTCTCACATGTAAATTCAGAAAGCCTCCAGAGGGCCCTGAACATAGCAAAATTATTGTTACTGTTTGCAGTTACACTAGGTGTAAGTAAGAGTGTTTTACTGAATATAAACCTATGTGTTAATATACTTCTTCAGGTCTGCCGGTCTAAAATAAATAAATAAATAAATTGCAACTTCTTTCATTCTTACAATCTTCCTGTCATGTTGGTTGATTGTAAGAAAAGCCATACTGAAATAGAGATTTAAATTTAAACAGATAAAAGAAAAAGTAAAAGTCTTCTTAATGCCAAGTAGTGTATAATATGTGCATATTAAAGTATGAATATGTGTGACTAAGTTGGTTATGGAGGATTTGGCCTTTCTCACCCTCTTCCACTTTTTCTTCTGTATACAAACCTCAGGATTTTCTACATTGTTTGGATAAGAAATTATGGCACATATCAAAATTATCTTGTGTTTAAGAAAATCTTGTCGTCCTTCCTTATATTTTTACTGTTTTTTTTTTTTAAATAAAAACCTGTACCTACACTGTACATACACTTAATGTGTTGAATGTATATATGTATGTCACATGATAGAAGAATATATTTACAGAAGCAGTACACTTTATGGTAACACTTTATTTTAAGGTGTCATAACACAGAGTAAGTACTTAGTAGTAGCCGTTGTACTTACATGAAACAAAATTTACTTAACATGTAACTAAGTTATGGTCAGCCTGTACTTACAGTTTGTAATTATGTAGATGTAATAGGCAGCTACTGTTACACATATGTAACAGACCGAATCTGTTACACAGCTACTTGTACACTTAAGTACAATCTTGATACACTTTATTTTAAGTAGCTTATGCCTGTGTAATATTATGTAATTGTAATGTAATTAGAAATGTATTACATGTATTTAAGCTGTGTACTGGTGGGTTAAATCAAACTAAGGTGCAGCTGGATAATTTGTACAGTATAGATACACATGAAGTACACTTAAGTACACTCTTGATACACTTTATTTTAAGTAGCTTATGTCTGTGTACTTACATTTATAATTGCATTGTATAAAGTTGTACAATCTTTTGGTTACGTAAGTAGCTGTGTAATAGATTCGGCCTGTTACATATGTGTAACAGTAGGTGCCTATTACATCTACATAATTGCAAACTGTAAGTACAGGCGGTTCCATAACTTAGTTACATGGTAAGTACATTTTATTCATGTAAGTACAAAGGCTACTACTAAGTACTTAACTAGGTAATTACTCTGTATTATGGACACCTTAAAATAAAGTGTTACTCACTTTATTTTTAGGCATATTCCAAGGCTGGAACAGAAATTGCATTATTTATTAATTTACATTTCATTCCAATTTCCACATTCACCCTCAGCTCTCTTTCACAATATTGTACAATATAATACTTGTTAATGACTTGAAACATGAGAACATTTTTAAAAAAAGTTAACATTTTTGTTATTTTATGTAATGTGTAGAACATTTCATGAACGAAAGATACCTTTGGATTAAATGTAGATTATAACTAAACTATACAGCTGAGTGAGTTCTGTGTGTATCTAAACCTTATGTGCAAAAAAAAAAAAAAAAAGAAAAAAAAAAAAAAAAAGAAGGCTATAAGATATACTTACTGAAAAGATTAGTTTATACATCAGGAAAAATATTCATTATTTCATAAATATGTCATTGATTCTCATTGTAAGCGTAAGAACAGCCAGAATTACAATGATATAAATTCATAAATAGGGCAAAGTGTAAACAATGCACACTACTGTATTAAAGCTACTGTAATATTTTTAGTGCATCATATCTGCATGTTCACTTTCCTATCTCTAAATTTTTTCTTTAATGCATCTTTGATTTCTTTGGTTCTGAAACAGTAAATCATTGGATTGACAACAGGAGGGAGAAGACTGTACCACATGATTAACATAACACGAATGCCAGGTGAGATCGCTATTGTCACATCATGCACATAAACAACACATCTGGGCACATAGTACAGACAAATAATAAGTAGTTGAGGAGTGCAAGTTGAGAATGTTTTATAACGGGCCTGAACATCTGAGATTTTGAAAACAGATGTGATGATAGAAATAAAAGAATATATAATAAAAATCAAAGGGCCCAAAAGAACAAACATGGCACATGAAAATGAAAAAAACTTCTTCTGTCTTACGTCTCTACAAGACAATTTAATTATCGAATTTTGGTCACAGTAATTTTGGGTTATTACGTTAGAATCACAGTAGGGCTCATCTAAGGCATGATAAACAATGACCGTCAGCCATGAAATACAGACGAGCCAAATCACTGCACATGCCAATAAAATAGTCTTATTTGTAATAAGGACACAGTATCTCAGTGGGTTGCACACTGCAACAAACCGATCAATGGCCATTAATAGCATTAGGAAAGAGTTAATACTCCCTAAGTAGTGAACAAAAAACATCTGCACAAAGCAGCTATAAAATGGTATCTCACTGCTATTGAAAAAGTATTTTGCAATGGCTTTAGGCAGCGTGATGGTTCCAAAAGCAAGATCAGACACTGCAAGATTACAGAAGATTAAATAGGTGGGTTTCTGAAGGCTTCTCTCATAAGCAATAAATGCAATAATAAAGATATTTCCTCCTGCTAGTGTCAAGTAGACAAAGAACAAAAGGGTTCCCACGGTTCCATAATACTGTGGATAGAGTCCTGGAAATCCCAGCAGGTAGAATTCAGTAAAGACAGTGACATTTCTGGGAGTCATGACTCTATAACAGCTTTGGAGTTAGCAAATTCACTGAAATATATAAAGAATGTAAAAAAGCAATGACAATTACACAAGCGTTTGACTGTCAAGGCAAAACAAAACAACATATAAAAGTTTACATTTCAACGTTTAGAGCAATTTCTGTCGTTCTAAAGTTCTTTACAGATTATATTGATAATCTATCATTCACATACACTACCTCCATGGAAACTATTCTGATGTAAATAGCATAATCTATTAAAATTGCATTATTTTGAGTTTGATGGAGAAGATTCACTAATTATATTAATCCACAAACAAAAAATGCCTTTATTTCTGTCATCTAACAGTGCTATACACAGTCACCGTTTATCAAGACTAATAAAGACTAACGGCACCTCCCACAAATTGACGTGTTGTTTGGAGTTTCTGCTGTCTCATTAATGCATGATCTTATGAAAAGTTTGGTTTCTTTGACACTAACATGCTTGAGTCCTTGCCATTAGTGTTGTCACGAAACTTGAATTTGTAACTTTGAAAATATCAACATTCAATACCATTTTCAGTACCACAGGTTAAACCTCAATGTTAACATTAGGCCTAAGTTACAGTATAATTTAATTTTGACCATAGTCAAGGTTATAATGCGTAAATGACTTAAGTTTTTCAATTACAACTGTTAAACATTTGAGCTTTTATTTTGGTGGAACACTAAAAGTTTCTGGGACAGCAGGTTTATAAACGCATTTATTAATTTTTTCAGTGCAAGCATTAAACTCAAACTTTTTTGGCAGAACACTAAAAGTTTCTGGGAAAGCAGGTTTATAAATGCATTACAAATGTAGTGAAATGCTGTAATCATATGCCAACAAATATGTTGAAAATGATGCAAACGTGAAAATGGAGCACAACTTATGCATGTCTCGTTAAATGAACATGCAGAGATGGATGGGGTTCGTGAGAAGAGAGCCGAGCTGAGACGCTCAAACCTTCTTTAAGGGGGTCAGACCATGGATACCTATACAGAGATACCTCATGGGACTTCTACAAACATGTCAGCATGTCCGCCATCTTGTAATCTTTTCAGATGATGTTGTCACTCACAATAAAAAAAAGAAGAGTTTTCCAACATGCCACAACATTGCGCAGCCTCTGATTGTAAAATCTGCAGAGATATCAGTTCCAAAAGAAATGAGATGACCTTTTATATGTTTATAATCAGTTCTCTCTCTGATGGCCAATAATAATAAGAGCTTTAATTTCTTATGCAGAATTATCTAACATTAATGATAACCAAGTCCTACACTCTCAGGAAAATTAAGCACAAAACATTCACTGTGGTGGTACTTTTTCAAAAGGTACTAATATGTAAACTTTACATATTAATATGTATTTTTAAAGTACTAATAAGGTATTGATATGTAGGTAAATAAGCTTTTGTAGCTTTTATATCTTAGGATATTGTCCCAGTAACAGCTGTCTACCTTTTTTCTGAGTGTTTGAAAATGATTAGTTTCTACTGAAGTGGTCTTTTTAGGCCCGGTTTCACAGTCAGGTTTTAGACTAAGCCAGGATTAGGCCATAGTTCAATTAGGACATTTAAGTAATTTTTATAAATGCGCTTAGAAAAAAAAACATTACTGGTGTGCTTTTTGAGACAAAACAAAGGCACTGATATATTTTAAGATCAGTCATTGCAGGTTTATTTCATTTGAAACAGCTCAGACTTACATTTTAGTCTAGGACTAGGCGTAAGCCTTGTCTGTGAAACCGGGGGTTAAAGACTTTTGCAGATCACCCATGTGAATAACTGTAGCTTGCAGATGCACAGTCAATTTGCTGTCAAGTGCTCACAGAATGGCTTTGACCATTCCAATATGGTGGATGACTAACATATAATGGCCCATAGAAACAGTTACTAATGAGGCATTTAACATACAGTATCTATGGGTCAGATCCTCCTAAACCCTTCATAATTTGCATGCTGTTTATTGATACTGTCCAAAATGTTAAAACTGTTTGAAATGAAACTGCTTTAATTTAAACAACTTCATTTTAATAATACAGTTGCATTGCATCATTTTTGACATGACTTTTATGATTCTCCATTATCAAAAAGAGCTGTTATCTTTCAAATGTAATACTTGGAACCATTCAGTTTGATTTATTTTACATTTTTATTTTGGCTTTTTTTCTTTTTCTTTTTTTTTTTTACAACTTTATTCAAAATGGGACAGGAAGCAACATATATATTAATAGGCTCTTTGTCCATATAGGCCCAGACAATAAAGAAATCGATCATTTACATGGTAATAATAATAATAACACGGGCTGTAACCACCTTGTGGGATCCCTGTCAGACTATACTCAAAATCATATAAATTTCACAAAAACCCCCAATCCCAAACCAGTTGTGTGATTACAGTGTCTCTCACCATTTGTGAACTGAATTCTTTACAACAGCTGCGTTATTACACAGTAAAATATTTATATACATTAATACAACATATTTTCTCTAATATGAGAAAACATTCCTATTTGAATGATTTGAATGATTTGCTTGCATTCATAAAAGCAGAACTATTTTAAGGCCTTCCAGTGTAGACAGGTTTTTTTCCCAATAATAAACCATCAGATTTCATATGTCAATCTTTGTGTGGCTTCAGTATATTAACAAAACTGGGAAAGCTCACTATAAAATCATAATGAGTATTATGCAGTTTGGCCTTATGTTAGCATTTTGTAACAGTAATATGAAGAAAGAAGATTGTGAAAAGAATTTACTGAACAAGCAGTACTGGATATTATCCATAATCTCACAACAAACATTTAGGACATAAAATTACCAGGAAAAAATATAGGGAGCAACAGAAAAAAAGCAGCTACAGTGTATACGCACTATATTACTCTTACCTTTTTCTGTGAGTACATCTTTGATTTCTCTAGTTTGTAAATCATTGGGTTGAGATCATTAATATTACATGAGTACCCAAACTGAACTGTCAAATGCATTTGACACTTACTATAATCTGTTTCATGTTTCTAAAGATGGGGGTATAATCTAGATCTTGACTACAGTTTGTCTAACTTGACTGATAAAGCATGTTAGAGCGACTGTAAAGGAATGCCAATTTGTTTCTTTTGAAATATTCTTTTTAAAATCTTTTTTACCTCTTCTGTTCTCAAACAATAAATGAGGGGGTTAATCATAGGTGGTAGTAGGTTATACATCATAACAATGAGTAATCGCAAATCAGTACTGTACTTTACACCAATGTTGCCAAACAAATAAATAAGACACCTGGGTAGAAAATAGAGAGCAATTATTATCCCATACGGAAATGTAATATATGTGCATATACGAAATACCCATATATGCAATACATGTTTTATATATGCCCTATTCATATATGAATCATATTATGGAGCAGTAAGAGAATATAATAACAGCAAAGGAACCTACCAGTACTACAAGGGCATAAATAAGAGCTGGAATACTATACAGTGATCTGTCTGTGCATGTCAGTGTTGTAACGGATACATGATCACAGTAACAGTGTATAATTGTGTTTTCTGTACAGTAAGGGAGAGGATAAGCTCGAATGACTATCATTAAGGGTCCTGCCAAACTCAAAATCCAAGAGCCAAGGATCAAAATGAGTACATTTCGGTTTGTCATGATACTGTGATATTGAAGTGGGTAACAAATTGCTGCGTATCGATCCATAGCCATTACTACAAGAACATTTGAACAAACACCGCCTAAATAATGCACAAAGAACATCTGAACAAAACAACCCAAGAATGAAATGGTTCCATCTTGAAACCAGTACCTGCCGATTATCTTTGGTAATGTTGCAGTGCTGAATAGTACATCACACAGGACTAGATTTATAATGAAATAATATACGGGCCTCTGAAGGCTCTTAGTCATTACAAATGCTGTAAAAAGTACAGCATTTCCCATCAATGTAAACATGTAAACAAGAAACAGAACGGCTGATACGAGGCCATAGTAATGAGGCTGAAGTCCAGGAAAGCCGACTATCACAAAATCCTTCACAGAACTAATGTTTCCCACTGGCATGATGAATTTCAGTCCAGTCTTTTCATCTTCTGTCTGAAGAAAATGCAGCACAAAAATTTACAGTTCGAAAAATACAAACAAAAAGTGAATGTGTACTTGTCATACAATACACATAATAATAGCAATTGCCTCTTATAATGAAGGATAAAGAGAAGCAAACCTGCCACACTTGTTTCACAGGCTACACATTGAAGTACATATGCTGGTCTCACTTTATTTATATCTGACATGTAAATTACGAAGACCATGGCCTGTTACGCAATGACGCAGTTCCTCCAGGGACAGTAACAATATCAGTTCCTAATCTGTAAAATGTCATTCTTAATCAAAAATTCAAAAACTTAGATGATTTGATGCCCTTCCTGATTCTCCTGCTATAGTTTTTAACCAACTGACCCTGACAGTTTGATGAGCATTACTGTAGCAAATCCAGCAGTTACTGTCAATTAGGCTACATCTCATAAAGAAATGGTTTACCCAAATAAACTCTATAATTCTGTCATTATTTACTCACTCTCATGACATCCCAAACCCACATAATTTTTAACATGGAATACAAAGGAAAATTCTTGAATATTGTTCTCCTAGCTCTTTCCCATAATAATAGTAGGTTGTCAAGCTCTAAAAAAAGAACCAAACACTCCATAAAGTAACCATGACAGCCATACAGTGTGTGCTCTGCATCTAAAAGAAATAACAGTATACATGCAATTCAATACATTACATCAAAATAATGACTTTATTTTCATTTTTGGAAAAAGGTCAAAAATGTTGAGAGCTCTGAGGCGAGACCACATCTTTTATTCATTTAATAGGAGCTACATTTAATGCTAGATTCATTTTATTTCAGATAAAATTAGATAATTTGATTGTAGTGCATATGGCAGCAGATGTGTGATGTATTGTATAACAATGTGAAAAAATTCTCTGTCCTGCTTTTGCTGTTGATGTTATCAAGCTTGGGAGCTGGATTGATAACAACAGTGAATCTAACTTTATCAGTAAAATGGTGACATCAGAAGCATTATTGAATAAAGTACATACTATAAGTACAGAGTTCCTAAAGTTGGATTTGCAGAAAAAAAGTGAGACTTTCACATGGATACAAAAAAAAGTATGTGTAGTTGTTTGGTGCACATTCAGAACTTCATCAGCATTCAGAAAAAAATCTCTTTTAAGTTAAGTTAATTTACAGTGTATAAAAATTATATGTATATAACTATGTCAGCATAAGCCACTTTTTCTGCAACATTGTGGTCTAACTTATTAAATATAGCAGATCAGAGCAAATGTAAAGACATGGCAATTTTCCCCTTCTGAAATTGACTTCTTAAAACCTTTTTTACTTTATCTGTTCTTAAACAGTAAATGAAGGGATTGATCATGGGCGGCAACAAGCTATACATCATAACAATAACTAATCGCAAATCAGCGCTGAACTTAATACCAATGTTACTAGACAAATAAATAAAACACCTGGGCAAGAAAAAGAGAGCAATTATGATGAGCTGAGGGCTGCAGGTGGAGAAAGACTTCATTCTTCCTTGAGTGCTTGAAATTCGCATAACTGCCACAAAGATGGAGCAGTAAGAGTAAATGATAACAGCAAGAGAGCCCAGCAGTACTACAAGAGCATTGATGAGGGCTGGAATACTATACAGTGATCTGTCTGTGCATGCCAGTGTTGTGATGGAAACATGATCACAGTAACAGTGTATAATGGTGTTTTCTGCACAATAAGGGAGAGGATAAGCTCGAATGACGATCATTAAAGGACCCACTAAACCCAAAATCCAACAGCCCAGTATCAGACTGAGTACATTTTGGTTTGTCATGAGACTATGATATTGAAGTGGGTAACAAATTGCTGCATAGCGATCTATAGCCATTACAGCCAGAATATAAGAACCAACACCACCTAAATAATGCACAAAGAACATCTGAACAAAACAACCCAAGAATGAAATGGTTCCATCTTGAAACCAGTACCTGCTGATTATCTTCGGCAACGTTGTGGTGCTGAATAGTACATCACATACAACTAGATTTATAATGCAATAATAAACAGGTTTCTGAAGGCTCTTAGTCATCACAAACAAAATAAAAAATATAGCATTTCCAGCCAATGTACAAACATAGACAAAAAACAGAAGTGCTGATACAAAGGCATAATAATGAGGCTGAAGTCCAGGAAAGCCGACTATGACAAAATCCTTTACAAAGCTGATGTTTCCCACTGGCATGATGAATATTAGTCGTTAGAAAAATATTTAAAGTGCCTTTTCATCTTCTGTTTGAAAAATCAGAATGTAATATTAGTACAATATTTACAGCTTCACAAAAAATACACTAAAAAAAAAAACATTTTGATTTTATAATCCCACTTAGAATACTGAAAAATACACTATAACTATATAATAACAGCTAGATCATTTAACATAAAGGAAGAAGAGAAACAACCTGCTGCACTTGTTTCACGGCTGTTAAAGTACATTCTGCTCCTTACACTGAGATGTGCTGGTGTCAGTTTGTTTGTTTATATCTGACATGCAAATTATGAAGACGTAGTTCCTTCAGGGGCAGTGACAGTGTCATGAATCCGGTCCGTGCCCTTCTGTTCACTCACCACCAGAGGTCACCCGCTTACCTCATTGACTCTCACACCACACTGGACTGCATTTCCCATCACCCATTGCACTGATTGCACATACACAGCTGAATGCACTGATTACACATACACAGCTGAATCTCATCTGACACTCTTTATAAGCCTTGGACTTTCTCTCCCTCACTGCCGAGTATTGTCTGCATTTATCTCTCTCCAAGTGATAGCAACCTTACGGAGCCATTCTGTGTTTTCTGAAGTTAAGTCTAGCCTAACCTTGCTTATAGTCTGTTTCATCTGTATCCTGATCCTTGCCTGGTTTATCTCGTCTCGTCTCGTCTGTCAGCCGCCTGCCTTGGATCTATTGTTTGTTTGAATTAACCCTTGTCTTGCCATTTTGGACTCTGTTCGCGCCTTGCCGTGATTATTGCTCTCGTTTCGGATTACCTCTCTTGTCTAGCCCTCTGGATACTGTTTGCTGTTGTTCGACCCTGCCTGACCGTGTTTTACAAATAAAGCTTGCACTTGGATCCGCATGTCTCGTCTGCCTCGTTACAGACAGCTGGAACAACTATAACCATATGCTATAATTTTTAACATGGAACACAAAGGAATATTCTTGAATAATTTTAATTTAACTTTTTTAAAAAAAAATTTTCTCCACAAAGTTCATAGTGGCTACGGCTGCCTAGTTGAAAAACAAAAGAAAAACCAAACACCATAGAGGAATTATAAAGGCCCATACAGCTATAAAAACATCAGCATACAGGTTCAAAATAAGAGTAGTCAAAAGTCTAGCTTTGAAGTGTGCTCATGGAATATCAACTGAACAGATGTCAGTTGAAATGCCATGTCAACAAGTCATTTGTGACCCTGGACCACAAAACCAGTCTTAAGTCGCTGGGGTATATTTGTAGCAATAGCCAAAAATACATTGTATGGGTCAAAATTATCCATTTTTCTTTTATGCCAAAAATCATTAGGATATTAAGTGAAGATCATGTTCCATGAAGATATTTTGTAAATTTCCTACCGTAAATATATTAAAACTTAATTTTTGATTAGTAACATGCATTAAGAACTTCATTTGGACAACTTTAAAGGCGATTTTCTCAGTATTTTGATTTTTTTTCACCCTCAGATTCCAGATTTTCAAATAGTTGTATCTCGGCCTAATATTATCCTATCCTAACAACCCATACATCAATGGAAAGCCTATTTATTTCGGTTTCAGATGATGTATAAATCTCAATTTCGAAAAATTTACATTTATGACTGGTTTTGTGGTCCAGGGTCACATTTTCGTTTTTGAAAGCAGTCAAAAAGGTCAAGACCTCTGAGGTGGGACCAGATGTTGTTTAAAACGAGTTGCTTTTCACACTCAATTAACTTTGTTGAATAATATTGAATGATAATGTATTCCATTCACTTGTCACAGTTAGCGTAGTTGCAGAGAGAGAATGCAGGAGTCAATAATCCATTTGAATAGCCTTTAATACAAACACGCAGGAGAAATACAACATAGGAAACTTTCAGGCAAACTCACACAAACAACCTTGTAACTTAGTAGACCGGACCAAGAACTAAGGAACAGACAGGAATTAATATACACATGATAATTACAAACACAGGTGCAAGGAATCTTAATCAAACTAAAGGAGGACAGGAAAATGACCATATATGGAAAAACAGGAAACTAAACAGGAACATACAAGTGACATCACCTTTGGATTTATAGTCTTTTTTTATTGTGTCAGAATTGCTACTTGCCATATTTTCTGACAATACTAGGCAGAACTGTACAGTTAGAAGGAACACACAAATGATTCAGGTTGTTGCAAGAGGTTTTGAACCTTTTTATTAACACAGTTGGCACGGACCCCTGTTATGTAAAACGCTATTTTTACAGATGTCATGTGCACATAGAATTTCCTAAACTATAACAATATTATACAGAATATAATCAACAATTACGACATGTTCAACAACAAAAGGCAATTTTCTCTGCAACACTAAGAGAAGCTAAGATAAAATAATTTGTTTTGTGTTCCATTTGTGACAAAAACGGGGTGTTCAAAGAAAATTAGACCTACTCAGAGGGGTCATCTTGAATCATGATGGCATAGCATTCACATTTTTTATTTTTAGATTTGTAAAATATTACATAATGAATTTATATGCATGTATATGATGTATATGATTAATTAAAGTATATCTGAGCAGCAGAGTGTAAAAAAATCCAATTCGAAGTGCCAACATAGGCCTACCTATTGCATATCTACCATATTGTCTATAATATATTATTAGCACTGTAAATAATGTTACAGAAGAGGGGGCAAAAAAATCTCCAGAAAATTTCCAGAAAATTAAATCAGTTTTCACGAGCACGTCAAAAGGCTTATATTAGTGTTCCTGGCATTCAGTCCAGTCCAGCAACTCCTACTGGAATATGTTGTATGTTTTGTAATATAGAGATATGTAGAGTTGAGGACCTTATGACAACGGCAACAGTTCGGCCACCTGATTAAATAAAGCACATCAGATTGACCATAAAGGAATACCAATTTGTTTCTTTTGAAATGGTCTTCTTAGTATCTTTTTAACCTCTTCTGTTCTCAAACAATAAATGAGGGGATTGATCATGGGCGGCAACAGGCTATACATCATAATAATGACTAATCGCAAATCAGTGCTAAACTTTACACCAATGTTAACAGACAAATGATTAAATAATCTGGGTAGGAAAAACAGGGTAATTATGATGAGCTGAGGACTGCAGGTGGAGAAAGTCTTCATCCTTCCTTGGGTGCCTGAAATCTGGATAACTGCTACAAAGATGGAACAGTAAGAGAATATAATAACAGCAAAGGGCACCAACAGTATTGCAAAGGCATAGATGAGTGCTGGAATACTATACAGTGATCTGTCAGTGCATGCCAGTGTTGTAATGGAAACATGATCACAGTAACAGTGTATTATGGTGTTTTCTGCACAGTAAGGGAGAGGATAAGCTCGAATAACCATTGCCACTGGGCCTAACAAACCCAAAATCCAAGAGCCAAAGAACAGAATGAGTACATTTCGGTTTGTCATGATGCTATGATACTGAAGCGGGTAACAAATTGCTGCATAGCGGTCTATAGCAATTACTGCCAGAACAACTGAACAGACACTGCCGAAATAATGCACAAAGAACATCTGAACAAAACAACCCAAGAATGAAATGGTTCCATCTTGAAACCAGTACCTGCTGATTATCTTTGGTAGTGTTGTGGTGCTGAATAGTACATCACACACGACTAGATTTATAATGAAATAGTAAACAGGTTTCTGAAGGCTCTTAGTTGTTACAAACAACATAAAAAATACAGCATTTCCCACCAATGTAAACACATAAACAAAAAATAGAAGTGCTGATACAAGTCCATAGTAATGAGGCTGAAGTCCAGGAAAGCCAACTATCACAAAATCCTTTATAAAGCTGACGTTTCCCACTGACATGATGAATATCAGTCCCTCAATATGGGTCTTTTTTCTGTATGTAGAAAATATTTCATTTAATATTATAAGAATATACTACAACTATAATAATAGCAATAACTGGATAGTTTCAAAAAATATATTATGAATAAAGAGAAGCAAACCTGCCACACTTGTTTCACAGGCTACTGTTAAAGTACATTCTGTCCCTTTACAATGAGATGTGTTGGTGATGTGTCTGTTTATATCTGACAGATTATGAAGACAATGGGCTGAAACACAAATGACGTATTTCCTCCAGGGACAGTGACAAAATTAGGCTACCATGTAGTTCTCTAACCTCTAAATCATTACATTAGGACAACATAATGTAAACCAGATGCAAAAGTACAGCTATTAATTTATCTTCTTTTAAACAATAATAATGAATACATAAATATAAAGGGGTGCAAATAATACTGTATTCCACTGGGACATTTGATTTATAGTTTTTAAAAACACTTCTAATAGTTTTCATTAAAATAAAATAATACACTTTCTTCAAGTTTCCAAATCTTATTGGCTGCCATGCAATTTTCTACCAGTATCACCATGGGAACTTTTTCACTGTTTGTATTAGTCTGCTTGCAGCATTTCTGATAGTGAGCACCATGGCGGAGGACCAAACCCAATAATACTTTTGTTGTGTCACTTCTAAAATTTTTTAAGCGAGAATGTAGTTGTTAAACTTCAAATATGCTGTTTGTTTATACAGATAGCACCTATTTATAAATTTGCTTCGATGTTGTCGGAGATGTGAGCTTCAGGGCGTCAGCGGCCGTTCAGCACTCTTGAACCCACCAAGAACAGCCTTGGGGGCCGTTCACACAGAACGCCTTTTTCCATTCAAGTGTGCAACTTGTTAATTTCAGACCCGTGACCAGACGACGGCTCCTCCTATATTTTATTCAGTGAGAGAGTGGTCCAAATATGTTAAGCCAGTTCACCGAAAAGAGAGAACGTTCCACATACATCTCAGGCCCTGCCCATGACCTATGACGGACGGTCCCATATTAGCATGTTTCTGCCCTCAGTCATTTGTACACTGTCCATCATTTTCTCCGTGCTCGAGCAGGTATAGCGACATGTCTTGTAAAGCAATGCAGGCGTTTTGGATTTAAAAGTGAATATAAGAGTCTTCATTTTCTCCCGACATCAGAGCCACTACTTTTCCATTGTTTTTCTATGTAAACACGCACAAGACCATGGGTCCTCAATTCTGGACCTTGAGATCCACTTACCTGCAGAGATTAGCTCCAACCTGGATTAAACACACCTACCTGCAACTTTGTAGGACAGTAGATCGCGAAGCTCCAGAGTTGAGGACCCCTGCACTAGACGGACATGTACTGTATGACCATTGCACTCGTGTCTCACGTCTTTGAAGCGTCTCGCACATGTGCACTGTGTTTTTAAGACGCCGTGTCAAGTTAAAAGAATTTCAACTTTTACATGCAGCACCACTCATCAATGTCAGTTCTAAAACAGTGGACCAATCAGAAGACCCTGGAAAACCTTGTTTCAGGACTATAGGTTTTAAACCCATGAACCCGTCTTTTTAAGGAAAGTACCAGATATGGGTGTCATGTCATAAAATATTTGAATACGGCTGAATTTGTATTTAATGTGTTTAATAAAAACATTGTGAGCTACTAATTATTTCATTATTTTAATTTCCACGTTTATTCAAATAGCAAATAAATCCTATACACCAAAAGCGAGCAAAGAACATTTACATCATCACATTACTGACTTAAGTCTAGTGCAAGTTTAAACACTCTCAAAAAACTCTATCAAGGAAACACTGTCAAATGAATCTCTTACTTACATCGTACGTACATCAGCACTTTGTTGTTTATAATGAAAGAATTCACGAGAATGCAGAATTTAGTCAGAGAGCACGTGCACTGAACAAAACTCCGTTGTCTCAGCAATGACTCATATGAACGCTCCTGATTGGCCATTGCATTCATAAACTCATCAGAAACCTGTGTGATTGGTTATAATGCACAACTGTAAAACTTGTAAAAAGAAATATGATGCGATATGAGCAGATCTAAATGTAATGCCACAGTCAACACTTTTCATTTAATTTCATTTTCACTTTATTCGCAACAGCCGTAATAGATTTCATTTAATTGTGCAGGGGCATTTTTGTCCAATTTGGTTGGATTTTTGCTTCAAGCCCCTGTTAATTTCAGACCCGTGACCAGGGGAAGTCTCCGCCTATATGCCAGTTCAGCGAAAAGAGAGAACTGACCCAAAATAATGATTAAATCATGAATGATTGGCATGTCTGGTTCATTCGACAGAAATATGGGACACAAATAATAACTGCTGATATATTTGCAGGGAAAATGTTTCTCAGGCCAGTCAGCACTCATGGTACGCACAATGCATACAGCCGAACACCTGCAGGTGCCCCTGTGTGAAGGCAGCATTAGACATAAGACATAAGGCAGCAAATGCAGTCACTAGCTCTTAAGTGATGTTTTCAAATTAGTAATAGAGGCTTAGGCTCATCTTTAAACTGTCAACTTGAGATTCATAATTGTGGCGGAAGGAAGCTTCTAACACAAAAGTTTTTTTTTAAAGGGGACATCGTATGCAAAATTCACTTTTACATGATGTTTGCATATAAATGTGCAGTGTGTGGACACAACCACCCTACAATGATAAAAATCCATTCACTCCTTTTTTTAAATCCCCAATAAATCCTAAACAGTCTTAATTGTCAAGCTGTTTTGATTTTCTGAGCAGTATGACATCATAATGCTCAGGCTCCGCCCACAACCGCTGACAGACTGCCCCGTATTAGCACATTTCATCCCTCTGTGCTCGAGCAGCTATAGCGACATGTCTTGTAAGCAATGCATGTGTTTTGGATTTAAAAGTGAACATATGAGTCTTCATTTTCGCCTGACATCAGAGACACTGAGGAAGTAGTGGATTAGTTTTGTTTTTGTTGGTAAGGTGCCATCGAATACACCAAAAAAGGAAGAGAGGGGTGGGGTGAGTAATAGCTCATTAGCATTTAAAGAGACATCCATCAAAATGGGTTGCTGTGAACAGAGCTGTTTTTGAGGTAAAAACTGTGTTGTTTTACACAACCATTGAGGAATTTTAACCAAAGTATGTTGCAAATTCATTCATTATATAGACTTTATATAGACATTTAAGAAAATAAAGTTGGAATAACACATCACCATAAGTCAGCGTTTCCCAATCCCAGTCCTCGCGCCCCCCCCCCCCCCCCGCTCTGCATACTTCGTATGTATCTCTTATCACGTACGACGTTTGTTCTCTTCAAACGCAAGTGCCCTGCAAAGTGGACATCAACGGATATTCCACCATGATTCCAGTTCGAAACTAGTGTATATGTTCCATTCAAAGGGCATTAAAGTGTGCGAGACGTGAATTTAAATTGTATTTATTTACAGACGTATATGATGTCCACTCGTCTGTGTGAAGACGCTGCAGGCAGCGGCGCAGCGCAAATCCATGAATTAATGTTCTGAAGTGAAGTAAACTTCAATGGATTACCCCTGCTCAGGGAGTAAGGAGCAATGAACACTGTGTAGGGATCATATCAATTGGCACACAGTTCATTCACGTAGCTCTCTTCTAACGAGCTAGTTATCTGAATCAGGTGTGTTAACTAAGAGAGACATGCAAAATATGCAGAGCGGGGGGGCGCGAGGACTGGGATTGGGAAACGCTGCTTTTATACATAAGTCATGTATAAAAGAATTTTTTTTCCAAAATATATATCCAAAATAGATGTGTGACTAAAATTTGTGGATAAAACCGATGATACATCTTTTCACGGTTCCTTTAGTTCAGTATGCTGCATGATATCCAAAGAATACTATTGTTTTTTCTAATATATGGCTGCTATTACAATTTATGCACATACAGTGGATACATTCACTTTTGTTGGATTAAATAAAGGATTTGTTGAAACTTTATCCTTTTAAGTAAGGTTTCTATAACATCTTTTGTTCTTAAACTGTAAATGAGGGGGTTGATCATGGGTGGAAACAGACTATACAGTATAATAAATCAGTGCTGAAGTTGATACCAATGACGCTAGACAAATAAATAAAACACCTGGGTAGAAAATAGAGAGCAATTATTATGAGCTGAGGACTGCAGGTGGAGAAAGTCTTCAGCCTTCATTGTGCACTTGATATATGCAGAACTGCCACAATGATGGTGCAGTAAGAGAAAACAATGAAGGCCAGAGGGCCGAGTAGCACAACCATAGCAAATGCAAAGGCTGGAACACCGTACAGTGCCCTGTAGTGCATGCAAGTGATGTGATAGAAATGCGATCACACTAACTGTGTATAATAGTGTTTCCTGCACAGTAAGGCAGAGGGTAAGCCCTTATTGCCATCATTAAAGGTACCTAGCAATAATCTTTGGTAAGGTAGCAGTGCTGAATAAAATATCACTTACAACCAGGTTCAAGATAATATTAATACATAGGTTTATGAAGGCATTTTTCTAGAGTAAAAAGTGCTATAAATATTCCATTCCTCACTAAGATACACACATAGACAAAAAGCAGCAGAGCAGCCAGTGCGCCATAGTATCCCTTTGGAAGCCAAGGAAAACCAACTATGAAAAAGTCCTTAACAAAGCTGATGATTCCTGCTGACATGATGATCTGATGGCTGAATGAAAAAGAATTAGATCAACGTACAACATTTTACAACATTAACATACAACACTGGATCACAGAATCATAACAGCCAGTGAAAATATTCAATTATTTTTAATCATTTTTACAAATATAGGAAAGGAAAGAAATCATCATGTCATCTCATGTTTATTTTGAATGAACTGGAGAAGCATCTGATCTAAACTCTTTATTCAATAGAACAATTTACTTACAGTATGTAAAATATGTCTTTTTTACACTCTCCAAAAATCTGTCAGAGTCAAAGATATTTAAGACACATAAATGCTATATTCTTTCTTCTCATCTAGGCGGGGAATTTTTTGGTTGGCCAATGACACTGACCATACACTTATAGGCTACTAACCAGTGACCTAAGGAGTGAATTAACTTACCTATTTTTTTCTATACTAATCCATGTAGGAGCCCATCACCAGGAAACAGTCCATGCAACTAATTTGACTGACAAGGCAAAGCATACTTCAATACTACTGTTTTTATCTGACATTGGGACAATCTGTAGTATGTTCTTAATAATATACTGGCCTTTTTCATGTGTGCTTTGCTCACAATTAATCGAGCAATCACAATTAATTGAGCAGGACTCTAGTATTGAAGAAGGCCTGGACAAGTAAGGATGCATCCTCACTATCATGCAGCCTTCCATTTGAGAAGCACTCTTCGTTTCATGTCCTTCACTCTGCCTGTTATGAACAATGCATAAGGTGTATCCTTCTCATCCTTTAATCACCCATAACCCTTTGTGCTAATTCACAAAAAAAAAAAAAAAAAAAATTAGCTGAAAATACTGTTTCAAAGTGCTTGAAACCACAAGCTGGTGATGCTTGGTCAAAACTATGTAAATGCAACAAAAACCCAGGCCAAACATCCATGAAACAGCTTTAACAAAGCCATTGCAAATGTTTTATTGAAAGTATAATCTATTAAATGCAATTAACAAAACATCATGTATGAAATATGAAGTTTCTGTATAATCTGTGTTCTTTTAATTTAATTTAAAAGGCTTGTTTAGTTTTATGGAGGGCTTGGCACTATTACACGTCCTTTTAAGTATACAAATGTCATTAAAATGTATACAGACTCCATCACTTATAGTTTGCTTTTTTCTAGCTTTGCTGCATGTGTTTATACATTAGGCTTATATTTAAGACATGCTTAGAGTGAGATGGTAAAACTTGAAAATAGGATGAAGGAAACAAATGTGTATACACTTTATGTGATTAAAGACAGTCTGTATAGTAGAGGGATTGGTGTTAAGAAAATTGGTAAATGTGTAGTCCCATATACTCCACAGACAGCAGGCCACATGACAGTGATTCACAGTTTTAACACTTATTTTAACAATCTCTCCACTGGGATTATTTGGAAGTCTCTAGGCCAATTATACCACAAATTGATTTATCTGTTAATAATTTAGCACATCTCTAGGGCATATGAATTAATAACCTATAATAGTTAACTTCTGCTTGACAGTAAACAAAGCAGGATTTTTTTGCATGGTTGCATCAGATGGTCATTGGTCATGGATCACCTGTCAAAGCAGGCCATTAATGACATCTTGCTTTAACAGTATAACAGGCCTAAGTCTTTGTGTCAGTTTTTTTCTCTCTCTCTTCTCTTTGTTGATCATTATTTAGATGTATGCAGTGTCTCTCTGGACCTTTACTGAGTAATTGCTAGGTGACCTTCAATGAAATGAATTGTAAACATCATAAAAGCAATTATTATTTTTTTGCTGATGAACAGTAAGTAACATGCAAACAGTTGCCATAAAAAGTGTCTTTTCCCCAGAGTCATAATTTGCTACTTGTCGTTCTTGGTCCCTGAAGAGGCAGTCCTCCTTCATGATCACTGAGTGACATTTCAAACATTATTTTGTTTTTACATGTCTCTGTGCCTCTAAGCGGCTCATTATCAGGTGTGGTGTGACAAACAAAGAAGGTACCCTAGAGCAAAAACACTTTCAATCAAAGATGATGCAACCCTTGCTCAGAAGTTTGAAAACATCCAAAACTTTCTATATTGACCACAACTAAATTATTCGTTAATAGGAAAGGAACTGACATGTGTTTGGTTTGATTTAATGTTCATTTACTTGATAAATCTAAACAGATAAATCAGTATTGCTGTCACAATATTTGCACCAGAAATTCAATTCTCAGCCATTCTTTTTTAGAATAATGTATTTTTAATTACTCTACATTTATCAAGATATGTAAATAATTCTGAAGTGCCACTAAATCCATGCAACATGCTGTTAAATCACAATATAGCTGACACATTTTAGAATAGCAATCAGTCATCATATTCATACCATCAACTGTTACACAACTGTCTGGAATAACTGATTCTAATTGGTTAATCGTGGCATTTAGTGGTCATATCCTGTCTATACTAGACACGAGTGAAAGATCATGTTCCCTGAAATCACGAGAATTTGAGGAAAACTTCAGTGTAATTTAAATTAGTTAGGTATTAATGTGAAGTAATGTATTTTATTGGCGCAGAAATGAGTATGTGTATTTTGTAAAACTGCTTATCACTTATTTAAATTAATTAAATTGTGTTGTCTCTTAAGTTACATTAGTAAACAGACAATAAAAAGTTTATTTTAAAGTGCAAAGTACTGAAAATCAAGATGTGTAAATAAAGCTCTGTAAATTTTTTTACAAGTGGTAGGCCTTAGTGTAACAAAAGGTTCTACACATTGCATGCCTACTTAACTACTTAAGTAGACAAGTGGTCAAGTGCAAAAACCACAAGTGTGAAAGGCCCATATGGACACTTCGTACTATTTTATTCTGTAATTTTCTATTCTTGCGCTAGAACAGGCCAAATAAACAACAGTAAAATCAGAAATGTCCTTTCACTGTCTGCGCTTGATCCTGGCACATTAATATACATGCCTTTTCAAAATGTCAGCAAGCTACACAACAGTTTATGAGATTAATACTGTTTTATAATACTGTTACTGTTTCAATACGTCACTTCAGGAGTTTGTAATAACTTTCTGTTCCAACCTAATGTGGATTTTATCCATAAAAGCTATAAGCGTACTATTTGTAGCTACCTTTTATGCTGAACTCTACACTGGTAGCATTTCTTGAAAACCATTTAAAAAAAAAACCCAAACCGCTTTAGTAATTGTATATTCATTAGCTTCATGTTTATTTGTGTTTATTTATGGCAGATTTTAATTAAAATACCTAGAGAAAATATAAAATTCTTGAGTCTGTTTTAAAGAACTTTTCATTTGTGATGATATCCGTATGGCGTCGTCGGAAAGCGGGAATTATGAGCTCGCAGTTTGATTGAGGGATTTGTAGCGAATCGTCTGTGAGCGATCAATTCCGGTATTTGAAACCATTTTGATAACTGGTTTTATGTAAATAAATACGAAGTAGTCGTGTGAATGATTTACACACTTTGGGACTAAAAGCCATAATGGATGTAAACCCTGTGATCACATAAACGGGAGCAAAACACAACTGAATATCAGGTATGTGTCTCGTTATTTGAAATTTTGATGACTACCAATTGATTTTGCACTCCTGACAGAAATTAAGAAATTGTTGTCATTGTGAAGATCAGAATCATAAACGGTGATCTCAAAATCAAGTAAGAATTAATAATTACACTATAAATGTTATTTTAACACCTGCCAGAAAAAGGCCTTTAACAGGCTTCATAGTCTACAGGTCCACGTGTTTGACCAAAATATAAAAAACAAACAAACGACTGTAGAGGTGTATATTTACTCTTAGCACACAAAGTTAGAAAGATGACATTTTGATTATCTGTTGACAAAGAAAAAGGGAGGAATGAAGCGAGGAGTGTGTGTATGCATGCTTTGGTGTCGACTTTCTCCAGTTTTATTATTACGCAACTATTACTTATAGTGGGGAAAAAGTGTTAATAAAGTTTTTTTGTAAGGTCACAAAGCCCTTCTAAACAAAATCTTTTAATGATGTTTTGATCTGCAGTACTCAAGGTGATGTGAGACAGGATTCTCCCAGGTGTCAGAGCTGTTTGTACATGGTCTCCTGTGTATCACCACATCTAATTAGTCATCTATTATGAGTGCTCTTCATCAACAGCTAAAGTTTGACAAACAGTTATTCTGAGATGTAAACACTCCTAATCTTTCAATCAGAGATGAAGCATCTCTTGCTAAAAGTTTCACAACAAAAACAGAAAACTTTTTTACAGTAGTAGAAAATATATCAGTCATTAATGATTTAATCATCTTTAATAAAAGCATCAGAATACAGTAATTCTCTTATTTCTTATTTGGATTTGCTACAATAGATATGTATAATTTATTTATTTATTTTTTCTCCAGAAATTAAGTAACTTACCGTTCATGGGTGAATGAATAAAAAATAATTAATATTTCATTATCTTAGATATCTCAAGATACTCAGGATACAATCCAGATGGAATAATTAAGATTGAATTGAAAAAGGCCCACCACAAACTTGGGTTTCAAAAGGCCTCTTAGTAACACAGATAACCTGCCTGTGTGTTGTACATCCCAAACATAACCAGAAGAGGGTGACAGAGACAAAGTAATACACACGATTACTTGAAATCTCTCATCCTTTACTGATTACCACTAAGTTCTACAAATATATAGTTAAATAAATTGTTTACTGTACTCTGGATTGTAAGATCCTGAGATACTATTAGAACAGTACAACAATAAAATATTAATTGTTTTTAAGTGGCTCCTAAAAAGGCTGAGAATTCAATTTGTTATTCAAATATTATAATTTAAAAATGCAGTGGTTCTTAGCTGGTGGTCCACAGGTCTGTTCTGCTGTTCCCTGGACAGTAAGGAAAACGATATGGCAAATCAAACAATGATACTCTGTAATCATGAAAACAGCAGAATGAATAGGCTTATCAACCTTTAAAAGGGAAGTGAAACACTGCTTGTTAAAGGAATAGTTTACCCAAAAATTAAAATTTGCTGATAACAACATCACAATAATCCACAACATGAATAATCCAGTCCATCAGTTAGCATCTTGTGAAGCAAAAAGCTGTGTGTCTGTAAAAAAACAAATCCATTATTAAAGTTTTTAACTTTGAATTGTTGCTTCTGGCCAAGATATCAGTCCAAAATCCATAATAGCTCTTCCTCTAGTGAAAAAGTCCATTACCTGATATTGTTCAGAACTGTTCTGGACTATTTTCGCTTGTAAACAGTGCTTGATCTGTGCATATTTCTTTTTTGATTTAAACAAGAAGACTTTTTAATTGAGAAAGACGATAATATGGATAGAGGACTTGTATTTTAGGAATGGATTGTTAAAAATGTCCTAATGTCTTAAAATATCTTAAGTTAAAAGTGTCTTGATGGTTTTGTTAATTGCAAACATGCAGCTTTTCACTAATGCTGTGTAAGTGTGCTGAATCACACTAAAAATAGGTCTTTGTATTTACAGAGTAATTCAATGGAAGTGACAGACAAAAATTCAAAATCATGTTTGCTCTGGCTTTGTAGTTTTATGTTATGATTTTGTGTTACAGTTAATAGACAATGTTGTGTAATCTTTGCATTTATACAAATGTGTTACTTATGTCTTTATGGTAATTTGTATATTGTCAGCTTGGACAAAACACCAAATGCAAAGTTACCATGAGTTCTGTAAGTGATAGTGTTTTGTTGTTGTTGTTGTTGGTTTTTGAGAATATTGTTCATCCTCAATACTTTTTCATCATTGGGCTTTCAGGTACTGTACAGCAGTTATTACTATAGTTTATACTATACTATATATACTATGTTTAGCACATATTATTACTATAATTGGGAATTTTGTAGTTCTCCTCATTATTGCTCTTGAACAAAGTCTGCACAGTGCAAAGTACATTGGTGTGTTTAGCTTGGCCTTGGCTGATATTGGTGAAATGCATTGATTCCAACCATGATGAAGGATTTTCTGTTTGACTCATGGCACAGTACATCTCCTACAGTGCTTGTTTGGCAAACATGCTTTATGTGTTCTTCAGTTCTATTCAAAAGTGTCACTCTTGGTGATCTCAAATATGATAGCTTCATTGCAATTTGCTTGCCATTAAGGTGTCATTCTATTGTGAGCAATATGAGTGTGGTTTTAATTTTCTCAGTACATCTGTGGTGTCCCTAATGGTGTGGAAAGTGATTTTGTTCTTTCTTTGTTCTTTTTATTTATAAAGCACAATTAAAACAACGTAACGTTGACCAATGTGCTGTACAATCTCTAAGTAAAAATAGCACAATATTAACTTACAGACAAACAATGACAGACAACAATAAATGTTATAAAAAGGCTCTTACTAATCAGTCTACAGAACCAAACGCTAATTCAAGTAAATGCACTTTCAATTTTTGTTTAAAATAAGCTAATGATGGAACCACTCTGAGATGTAGAGGTAGCTTATTCCAGCGCTTCGGAGCTGCTGCTGCAAATGACCGGTCACCACTCAGTTTCAGTCTAGTCCTTGGAATGTCTAGGATCATTTGATTTGCTGATCTGAGAGACCTGGGCTGTTTGTATATACAAAGGAAATCCACTAAATAAGGTGGGGCCAAGTTATGCAATGCTTTATATACAACAATCAATAGTTTGAAATCAATTCTATACTGCACTGCACTGGCAACCACTGAAGTGACGCTAAAATCGGTGTTACATGCTGTTTTTTACGAGTAACTGTTAAAAGCCTAGCAGCCGCATTTTGAACCAATTGAAGATGATTTAACAATACTTGGCTAATACCCACATACAGTGCGTTACAATAATCCAGTTTTACAGAAATAAAAGCATGAATAATCCTTTCAAAATCACTGGAGGACAGAAACAGTTTAACCTTTGCTATTGATCTTAAATGGAAGAAACAAGATTTGACCACAGTATTGGTCTATCAAATTTCAAAGAACAACACTGTAAAAAAAAAAAATCCGTAAAATTTGCTTAGAGGTGAGACGTTATAATTTGAAAACTGAATTTTATAATTTGAAAACTGTTTTGTATACTTTATGTATAATATGTGGTAAACCTGTATGTTTATTTTAAGACAATCTGTACTTTTAAAGTGATTAGTGTTAAGAAAACAGATAAATGTGTACAGTAATTACTCCAAAGGCAGCAGGCCACATGATGGTGAATCACAGTTCTAACATTTATTTTAATAATCTCTCCACTGGGATTATTTGGAACTCTCTAGGCCAGTTATACCACAAACTGATTAATCATTTAATAATTTAGCACATTTGGGGGATGTCTAGGCCAGTTATACCACAAATTGATTAATCATTTAATAATTTAGCACATTTGGGATAAGTCCCACTGCCCAGGACTGTATCTCTAAGGCACATGAATTAATAACCTATAATAATTAACTTAAAAATTAGCTTCTGCTTAGGTGACAGTAAACAAAGCAGGATTTTCTTGAAAGGTGTCCCCTATTTGCATCAGATGGCCAAAGGCCATCAAGGACATTTTGCTTTAACAGCATACAGTCTTAACAGTCTTAGTCTTTCTGTCTGTTTTTTTTTTCTCTCTTCTCTGTGTTGATTATTATTGAAATGTATGCAGTGTCTCTCTGGACCTTTACTTTGTAATTGCTAGTTGACATTCAATGAAATGAATTATAAACATCATAATAGCAACTGTTTTGTTGCTGATGAATAGTAAGTAACATGCAAACATTTGCCATAAAAAGCGTCTTTTCCCCATAGTCTTAATTTACTACTTGTTTTTTTGTCCCCAAAGAGGCAGGCCTCCTTCATGATCACTGAGTGACATTTTGTTTATCAAACATTATTTTGTTTCTATGTGTCTGTGCCTCTATGCGGCTCATTGACAGGTGAAGTTTTAAAAACAAAAAGTTACCCTGGAGCAAAAACACTATCAATCAAAGATGATGCAACTCTTGCTCAGAAGTGTCGACACACTCTTCTACTCTTCTAAAACTTTCTACATTGAGCACAACTAAATTATGAATTATTATTATTAGGAAAGGAACTGGTGTATGTGATTTACATTCATTTATTTGTGCAAAATGAGTCACAATGAGCAATTATGGCAAAAAAGTTATTTTTATTTTCACATTCTCCATTAAAAGACCTTCAAATGATGTATGGTTATGTTGGAATCGGACGAAAAAGACAGACAGCCTATATATTAAGACCTACTGTACTGCATGGATCTAATATAATGTTACACATCAGATGTTTTTCCCCAACAGTTCCCCAAACATTCACTTAAGACATAACTGATTACGTTTGTGTGAATAGCCTACTTAAATACTATAATTCTGTGTACAGTATGTGTATATTTATTGGGATCGCACGCTGCCGGAAGCACCATTATGAGCGGGAAGCGCAAGAAGCAAGTGGAAAAAAGGTACTCCTCTCAGAAAATGTACAAATAAAGAAAATTTTTGAGTTTTGATTACTATTTGGAGCATTGGAATTGCTAGAGGAGGGTTTAATGAACAAATTTTTGTGAAAACCTGAAATTTGACAAAAATCGAGATTTTTCACTTTTTTTGTCTGTAGCTCAAAATTAGCCCGTGTGCATTCTGACTCACTTTGCCATCACAGGTGACATATTCATTACATCATTTGATACACAGCTGTCTGGAATAATTGATTCTAATTGGTTAGTCATGATATTTATTGATCATATCCTGTCTACATTAGACACGAGTAAAAGATCAGTGCCCTTCATCATGTTCAGGAACTCATGTCACTTCTGAAATCATGAGAATTCAAGGAAAACTCCATGTGTAATTTAAATTAATTAGATATTACATATAATTTCATAGCAAAATGTATAGTGATGCATTTTATTGGTGCAGAAATAAGTAAGCTTTAATAAATAAATGAAGTTTAATTCTTAAAGTGAAGACTATGCCGTTTTATTTTAAATTAGATTATTCATATATATCACTATCTTTAAATAAATCATTCATTTAAAGTTTTGGTCGTATGGCCCACTCATAATCGTGTTAAATAATCATGATTACAATATTGACCAAAACAATTGTGAATATGATTGTCATTGTAACAAGAGGACCAGGCTCCGCCCAGAGCCAGTTACCCCGATCCACTTCACCGGAGTTTTAATCACCGGCACCTGCACCTCATTATCTCCAACCATATTTAAGCACAGTCACCAAAGTCACCAGTTGTCCGATCTTGGGATTGCTACCTGGACCGTCTCCG
>JAFVLL020041187.1:0-50895 GCA_021397915.2 Tor tambroides | reverse complement strand
AGATTAGATGACAGAATCTGCATGCATGTGTTACAGCGGTGGGCGACTTCAGCAGCTTTCACAAACATGGCTCATCTATGAAAATATAATCTCCGCACTCGGCCCTCACCGATTGAGATTGCATATATCATATATAATGTGTACATCAAATACTGCAACACCCGTCTTTTTGCACAGACAACAGCGACAGCACCTCCTAGCACTTAACAATGACAGATTCTACGACTGACAAAAGACACAAAGACACGCTCGTTCCCCTACGATCAGCCCACTAGCAGCTGAGTGAATGGAGGTCTTGTAGCTGCCATTTAGGGCTAAATCTCAGGAAACCTGTCGAGGTCAAGTTCAGGTCATATTTCACCACAAAAACAAAGAAATAAACTAATTTTATGCTTAAATAAAAAGTCTCTAAGACCATTATAATTTTGTTTTTGTATTGTGCCATCACGGTAAGAGCATTTTCTACCTCAAACATCATTACCGTAATTTTCATTACTGCAACGAAAAATCTCTCATTACCGCAATAGAAAAAACAACAACTCATTACCGTAACGCAAAAAATTCATTTCAATGTACACCTCAATTCTCATTACAGTAATTTTCATTACTACAAAAAAAAAATTTTTTTCCATGGCTGCATAAAATCTTAATCCTATTACTCTAATGCAAAAAATATCATTACGGTAATTAAATATCATTATGGTAATTTTAAATTTAAGCTAATTTAAATATATTTTATTACAGTATGAAATCCGCATGCATTACAGCAGTGAGAATCCAGGGTTGAAAATGTGCTTAAATTTTATAAAAATAAATGTTGTAATGCAGATAAACATTAAAAGGTCTTTAAACTTAGTTTCCTTGCACAATCTAATTGATTTTTCTTTTGATTTTGGGATGAAATATGACCTGGGCACAGTTTCTTGAGATTCGTCCTTGTAGGAATATTGACATGAGCTCACAAAGCTTTTGCCCTGCTTTAAAAATGGCTTCTTTGTGTCAAATCATGCATTACAGACAAACGGTAATAAATATCCAGAGAGGGAGGTTAGGGATGCATTGGAAATGAAGAAAAAGTGGCCGCTTTGGTCACGTATGTAAATTCACCCTCACCTCCCATCATCTGTAAGGAAGCACTGGTTCAAACAGGATCAGTAATGTTATATTTACATATAAACAAACAAAAACAAAAAATCTTCTATTTGTAGCATGTTTGCAAAATCCAGGATCTCTGTTTGTGATGTCATCAGTATATGTTTGCCACAGTTGTCAGTCATCGTCCATACTGCGAAACAAGTAAAGAGCGGTCCTGAGGGTCGTCTGCTCTGGTCTGAACGAGAGGTGAGGAGCAGCTTTTGATGTGTGCTTTCTGATTGGTTCCATTCACTGGTTAATGCAGATCTGGAATAATAAAGGGGAAACCAAAATGTGTCTAATTTTAGAGCCTCTGTTTCCATGTGTTAGAAGCTGGTCCACTCGCTGACCTCTCCGATAGGCACCTGCTGGAAGCTCTCAGCAGGAAATATACGGTCCAGCTCATAAGGATTTCATAACAGCTCGCCCCCTGCCGCACGATCCATACAGAAAATGCTTCACATCTGCTATGCGTCTTATTTCCACAGTTTTCTTGTGTGTAACGAGCTGCGAGAATCACTTTCTTGCCTGAGGGCTGTCATTTCATGTCAGTTCCATCTTTTTATTGCGCCACATCAAGGACGTACTTTCATTTTTCCATTCCGGAGGAAATAAATTAATGATATAGATGTTTTATGCCACATATAAAGTGCATTATGTTCATGTTCATGTCACACGTTGTTCTCAAGGGAAGAGAAATTAGAAAATGTAGATTGCTAATGCATACAGGAATGAGCAGCATTCTTTGTCAGTGCCATGTGTGTGTGCAGTTTGTGATGTAAGTGTACACTTCAAATCCTTCTGCTCTGAACAAGACATTTACGGGCTGCATTGTGATTGTCCAAGGTTCAGAAGTGGAAGAATATCCAGTTATAAAGAGAGCTGCCAAGGAGAACTTAATTTCCTGGAATTGATGGAGAAAGTTGCGAGTCAACGGTCTTCTGGGAAATGCAGTTCTTCCATCTGAGCCACAGTGGTTTGAATGTGCAGCGGGAGACAGTGGTTTTCTTCAACAGTAGGGAGTTTAAAGAGAGAGGAAACAGCAGAATCATTGGTGATTTTGGTTGCAGGTTTATCCCGGAGGTATTTTGGTTCAAAGCCCATGGAAATCATCTAGTCTAGAGACCTTCTTGGCACATGGGCAGGTTGACAAAAGTGAAGACATTGTATTCAATCAAGATGGAAAAGCAGAGGAAGATGGCATACAAAACAAGCACGTATATGCCCAGCTTAAAGTCCAACCTCCACTTGTTCACATGGATCCCCAGCACCTGAAAGTGGACAAACAAAATCATTCGTTGGAAGCCAGAGAAGTTAATCTTCTATACATTGTATGGACACCTAAACAATCGTAATCTCTAGCTTCTGCTAACTGTCATACGCACATTCACGAGAGAGCGGTGTTCCAGTGGATGACGTAAGTGTAGCGTAAGCTCCGGTGAGAAAATTCTAGTCTCGTGAGAACCAAGTTTTGTTTACTGCAAATGAAAACCAGTCTCCTCTTGGCTTATTTCGAAATCCTCCGACATTTTTACTTTACAAATCCTCATTTTGTACACTACACTTCCACATTCGTCGCCGCAGTTGCCTACGCTCTACGTCATTTGCTGGAACGCCACTCTCTCGTGAATGCATGTACGACATGTAGCTAGGAAGCTAGAGATTACGGTTTATATACTTACATTCAGTGGCTGTTTAAAAATGTATTTGTAAACAGCTTCTAATTCTGCAGACGCTGCTGTGTTCTACTCAGCTACATATTTGGACTAGAGAGCAACCTATGTATTAGTTTGAGCAATGAATGGTATTAGAGTATAACAATAATGTGAGAGCACATGGATAAATTATATATACACATGCCATTTAAAAAAATATATATTAAAAAGTTGATTTTATTTTATCCTTTTTTTCCCCCTCTCTCCCTTTCTTTTGTAAATTGATATATAAATATTACATTTATATGAATTATCCAATATATATTTATATATTCATCCAATAAATATTTGTACATTTCATATGACAATACAATTTTTTACAATTTTAAGTCATTATTAATTTTGTAATAAATATTCATGACTTCTGATATATAAAACATACTTTTTCCATTGTGTTGAAAGTTTTTCTTCATATTATTGATTGTGGGGGAAAAAAACAAACAAACTACTGGCCGATCAATCCGTTATCTGCCTGATTTTCCACCTTGGTTATTTAAATTAATATTTCAGTAATGTACCAGGAGCCGGTTCTTTTGGAAATCAGGCTACACTGGATTAGATTAACATAAACTTTTAATGAAATGTTTAAAAAGCAGTTAGAAATTTGAATCAGTCTGAAACACTGCCCTGTATAAATTAAAAGAGAAAGAATTTATATGTTTGTATGCAAGCAGTAATATAACCAAACCAAATCTATATACACTCAGCTATAGAATTTTTGTAGATGTTTTGTCTTCAGTGGAATTAGAGGTTCTAGCTAAAACTAAAAAGGGGTGTCCATGTATTGTATTTCTGAAGTGAATTGTCCTTTACATTTACTCACAGTTAAAGCCACCGAACCCAGCAGCAGAACAACGGAGTAAATCAATCCTCTACTGTTGATTTGAACCTAAATAGGACACAAAAAAGAAAGGTAATTTTTACAGTCTTTGTGGAATTGTGTGTGCGCGTGTATGTTTGAGGAGTGACAAAGACAGATACCACAGAGCCGTAGTTGACAGCCATTGTCTGGATGCCCCAGGGAACGCCGAGTCCAACCAGGATATCAAAGACGTTACTGCCAATCGTGTTGGAGACAGCCATGTCCCCCAGGCCTGAGCACACAGACACAAAGCCAAAGCTGGAAAGTCAGCTCAACATGGATGAAAGATAAGCAAAGGTAGAAAAACCAAGAAATCAAAGGAGAGCTCTACCTTGTCGTGCGACAATGAGACTGGCTATGCAGTCGGGAACACTGGTGCCAGCAGCCAGGAAAGTTATACCCATAATGACATCTGGGATTCCAAGTGTGTATCCAGCGATTGTGACCTGCACACAGCAACCCACATGAATGAGCCTCAATGAAATGCTTATAGGAATTGTGATGTAACATGCCTGCAAGCAGAATGACCTAAAATAAGCAAAATTCAAAGAAATCGTGTCAAAACAAAGACGATTTCAAACTGGCGTCCAAGGAACCCCAGGGGCTGCTAGGGGGCTAATAAAAAGATTTTACAAAATTTACTATGGCAGTCACAGTTAAGATTCAAGATTTTAAATATTGTACTAACACAATTCATTATTAAGTATATTTAATAAATTGAATAACGCAAGAGGAAAAAGACATGAAAAATGCTTACATACACAAAGATACTGAAACTCACCATCCACACCATGACGTAGGAGAAGATGGCAATCCACAGCGTAGAGAGGAAGAAGGACAGCATGAAGAAGCGCTCCCACCGTGGTTTAGAACAGTCGGGTATGGTGAAGAACAGCAACACCAAAATGGGCCAGGAAATGAAAAACTTCACTTTATCCATAGCGCCCCCTACAGACATATGGCACAGCATGTCAGTAATCAGCCCTCCAAAAAAAGTCTTCTCTTTATGGCATTCAGTTGATCATCCGATCCTAGCTCATAGCTCAGATAAAAGCAGAGCTCACAAGAAAACACATGAGAAATGCCCATGCAGTGCATAATATTAAGGCTACGGAAGAGGATTAGGGCCAAGCAATATTAAAAAAAATAATTAAACCATTTTGAGATTAAAGTCATTATAATACGAGATTAAACTCTAAAACTAAATTTCAAGAAAAATGTTGAAATAAAATGTTGATTAAACTCATTAAATTTCGAGAATAAAGTTATGTTTGAGATAAAACTCGTAAAATTTCGATAAAAAAAGTCGAGATAAAATGTTGAGAATAAAAGATTACGAGAAAAAGGTTGTGTTTTGAGAAAAAAAAAACTCGTTAAATTTCGAGAAAAAAGTCGAGAACAAACATTCGTGTCATTCACTTCATCTCATTGGACAGAGTCAAATAGTTTCAGCAGTGGCATAGGTTAGAGAGTAATGTGCACGGATGTAGTGTGTGATGCAATCAACTAGGGTTCAAAACCGTATTTAGCCGAACTCGCTTTTCTTCCTTTTCTCATCACATCGGAAAAGTGAAAATCAATTGCTTAACGAGTGTTTATAAGGCACTCCAAACACAGGCAGTGAATAAAAAAACCTATAATCTCAACAAAATGAGAGATCCATAACAAAAGTGATGACTTTATCATGTGATTTTCTCACAATACTCTGAACTGACTGAATAATGTATTGCACAAAAATAAACAAGTAAATAAATATTTAAAAATACTGTGAATGTAACCAATGTGATTTCACTGTGGGCAAGACTTAAAGATGCAATAGGTGATTGTCTTTAGAAACATTTTTTGTTATGCTGGTTGAAAGTCTCTTCACATCCCGATAGCAGTCATTAAGTTAAGTGGCCTAAATGTATTTATCTGTTTTTGACCAAGAAATGTTCGTCCAATCAAAACGCTCGTTCCGAGCATTTTGATTGGTTTTCCTACCTGCCTGTCAACATATGTATTTGTATACCTCTGCGCACCTGGTTCGCACAGACAGGATACGTCATCAGCGCATTCATGTACGCTATGCACGCTGACAGAGCGAGAATGGCAGGCAAACATCAACAACCTGATCGTTCTTCCTGGTATTGTTGTACTTTTACCAACTGTGCTATAAAGTTCTCTCACCGGTGAATGACATATGATGTATTGTAGTAATGTTGTTTCTGATTGTCGATCTGCGAGTGTATATCCGTTCAGGGGGCGTGGCTTTGGACAGAGATTTGCAGGGAGGGTGGGACGTATGCTTTCAGTGCTATCAGGCTAAAGTTAGCATTTTCCAAGACCTCCTACTGCACCTTTAATTATAACTCATGACTGACAAAAACAGATTAACATGGAAGTTCAACATTTCCAAGACTTTCAGTTTTTTCCTTTTTGTACAGCCTTATGCTTATCAAGGCTACATTTGTGTGATCAAAAATACAGTAAAATTAGACATTTTAAAATATTATTATAATTTAAAATAGCTTTCTATTTTAATATACATTAACATGTAATTTATTCCTGTGGTGACAAATATTGAAAAACATTCTAATATGCTGATTTGGTTCTCAAGAAACATTTCTTATTATTATCATCAATGTTGTGTTGCATAATATGTCATGATTGGAAACAGTGCTAAATTTTTCAGGATGCATGATAAATAAAGTTCAAAAGCATTTATTTCAACCAGAAATCTTCTGTAATATCGTAAGTGTCTTTAATGTCATTTTGGAAAAAAAAAAATCATACTGACATACATACAAACAAACAAACACACAAATATTTTAATATATAATTATTTCCATTACTTACTAGAATCCAGATCTAGATATCCCAGTTTTAAAATACCCTGATATTTTCATTTTTAATATCACCACAGGGACCTTGCTGGTTAGTACACAGTGTAAGGACTATGTGAATAGATCCAGTATACTATGACTTCAGATGCACTGATGTCACTACATGCGGTTAAAGAGCCAATGTGTTAATGTGTGAGAAAGTGAAACCGCCTCACCAGGCAAGACGAAGGGAGATGACAGCTCACTCTCCGGCTCCTCAGTGAGTTTGTCCTCTGCTGCGTTGCCATTTTCTATGGTGTCAGCTTTCTTTTCAGCCACCAACACTGCATCCACCCCATTGGCCATCTTCACCAGCCGCTGCTGCTGTATGAGGGGCAGCGAGCAAAAACTGCTTTATCCATTTCCTCACAAACCCACGCTTTTCTAAGCTAATTAGAATTTTCCCCCACTAGTATGATGCTCATTTTCTGAAACACTTGGGTGTTAGAAATAACATGAGAGTGAGTAAATAAGGACATATTTTTTCATTTCTGAGTGTACTATCCCTTAAAATGTTATATTGACCTTTTGTGTCAAAGTACTAAGTTTAACACCATTCCCAGCCTCAATTCCCTTAACTAGCTGACATGTCACCATCAAATTCCTCAGCAGTCTTTGTAGCAGGGGTTTGAATTTCTAACACAATTCTTTGAACGCCAGCGTGTGGATATTTATAGAAACAGTTTAATCAGCCTCACACCCAGAACTAGGCTACCTGACGTGAGAACTCCACAGTGCTGAGTTAGCCAACAAAGACTGGCCCATAAACTCTTCTGAACTCCGGCTTATAATCCAGTCTCCGGGTTCCCAGTTTTAAATATGCTCTATTATAACCGGATAGCGCAGACGTGGAATTCTCAACAGATGAGCCTCATTTGAAGAGCTTGTAAAATAGCTGAACACATCTGCAACTCTAATCTGTTGAATTCAACATGAATCAGCATTCACAACCCATTTAACTTCTGTATTGTGACACTTTCAAAGTGAAAGATGATGTTTGAAAAAGGAACAATAAGTAAGATGGGGATTCAAATTTTATCCATCAGGAATTGAATGTATTGTGAAAAGTTCTCTATATACTAGCTATGTTTCCATCCACCTATTTTTATGCACATTTTGGAATATCGCATAAAAATGCACATATAAAAAAAACGTATGCGCACAATTGAGTAGGATAAACGTTTTATCTGGTAAGAAAAAAAAAAGTACATAAACTATGATGGAAACACATTTACCGAATAAATTCCACCATGCAAATCAAACAAGTCATGTGACTTTGCACGGGATAACTTGACTACCCAGTGGACCGATCTCGTTGCACAGCATCTGAAATGTTGTTTTGGTCATTCTGAAATACCTGTGCAAAGTCTGTCATCAAAGTATTTCTTTAGAATTGTCTTACACGACTGCGTTCCCAAACAGCAGGCATCCACCTCCGTAATTCATCATATTTGAAAATGATAATATTCAGTGGCTTCTCCTACTTTTCTTAGTGATATTTAGTGCCGGTTTTTAGGAAGTGACGATTTTGCTCTATTTGACTCGTTGGATGGAAACGGTGCTTTATTCGCAAATGTTTTATGCAATATTCCAGTTTTGTGCATTAGTTAAATTTGCATCTTTGGATGGAAACATAGCTACTGTAGGTTGTGAAGGGGACGTGTTTTTGTCCATATAAATGGAACTCAACAGGGTTCAAAACAACAGTGATTTTCAATGTATGGACCATATATAACCGTTCACTCAGCAGGTGTATTTTCTTACCTCATTGATGATAAGTCTGCTTGCCATGCGCAGACGTGTCTTGGGCCCAAAGTGGTTGGTGATCATGACCCTGAGGCCGGCCTCGGGGAACCGATAATGTGGAGGGCTTGAATTTATCATCTCGTCCACCATCACAACAGAGCCCCTAGTGTACTCTTTACTGGGCTTTACTGCGGACACAGAGGAAAAACTGTTTGTAAGTGCACCTATACATTGTACTCATGCTCAATACGTGCAGCAAGTACAGTATTTGTTCATAAAACACACACACATAACTGTCAAACCTGCCCTAAGAGACCAAAAATAAATAAATCCTCAACAACTGCGCACAGAAACCAGCAGGACTGTAAACACACACACTCAAAAGAAAAAGGATGTGTCACAATTTTCAATCTAAAGTCCTATTTGTCAGTGAGAGACTGATTCCTGCTGGGAAAGACTGTAGGCCCACCTCTGAGCGCCTCAGGATACTGTCAGAAACCATCGACACACAGAATACTGACATGAAATGAAATCCTCAACTATCCCGCAGATTACTGCTGGACACCACAGGAAGAGATCTACGGCCAATACACTATTAAATACATATAGACAAACATAATGACCAAAGACATTCACAATATTAAAGGAATATCCTTGGTTAAATCTAACTTGAAGGTAAAGTGAGTGATTTCTGTGCCTTGAGTGCTAATAAATGGCAAAAAAAACATTTTTCTTCTCCATGGGACAACATGCACTGATAAACTGTAAACAATGACACCAGGAACATTGTCAATTCTGATTTAATGTTGTGATGTTACCATATCTGTATTTCACTTGCATTTGTCCTTGGCAGATATCTTTACAAAACCTCAAATGAATAAATGAATGCAAACCTCATCAATCAGAAACAGTGACAGTTACTATTTTGTAAACGAGTAAAAGGATGTATCACTGGTTCTGAGAGAAAGACATGAACACACACACACAGACACAGAGAGCACTGCAGGATGAGACAGGAGCCAGGGCAGATTTAGTAAGGCTAAACAGACAGGCTTCAGCAGGGGGGTGACAGAGACCGCCACGCAGCACAACGGTTAGAGCTGCACTACAGGACACCACACTCTGAAACAGAAAGCGCACCTCAGTTATTCAGCAAGAAAGCAAAGTGTCAGCCTTCAGTAAGTGCTGTTGGCGTAGATTTTACAAACAGCAGAAATATAGATAGTAGAGTGGAATTCATTTAAAGAGAACAAGATCTGACTTTGTTGCAAGCAGCAGAGGGTTAGTCGCTACTGGCCCACAAGGAAGCCTGTCTAGTTACCCTTACCTGGTCTGAGTAACGGCCATGATGGATCATCCCAAAACTGATCATAACATGCATTACCATCCTCCATCTCGCTGATGACCGTATTACCATTGGCGACACTCTTGTCTTCCTTTCCCGAAAAGTAGTTCTGTATGCTAGTGTTAAACCTAAAACACACACACACACACACACACACACACACACACGCACACACACAGATTTCTCAGGCAAAAAAGGTCAATTGTCTATTGCTAATAGTGTAGTGATGTATGAGGCACAGCTCACACAGAAGTTACTTTCAAACCAAGCAGCTTTCTGTTGTTCGATATGGCAAATGATCAGCTTGAACAAAATCTGCATGGGGAAATCTTTGACTCGACACACAAAAATCCTGATTGTTTAAATCCTATTGAAATGACTGGATTTTGCCATGAAAATTTACTGAACAGAGGTAAATGTAACTGCACCTTAATTCAGCACATTGAAGTACCATGCAGTTCTATGTTGTCACTTAAAATTTAAGTAGTCAGTATAGAAATACCAGCAAAGACTCAATATTAAACACTTATTTCATACAACAGCAATAAACATTTCAATAACACACTCCTTTATTTAAAAGGTCAAATATTAAATGGAAAACATGATAATTTAAAGATACTTCAGGCTAAACAGTTTTAACTAAATAAATAATCAGATGTCTAAATAAACGAGTATACAAAACAAAGGTGGACTCACTTCATGATGATAATGTAGCCAACATACATGACAATCAGTATCAGACTCTCCCACCTGCAGAGACAGAGGAGGAGAAAGACAATCATGTGTCTGTCTTCAACCAATCAGAATAAAATATACTCAGACGTTCACTTACCACAAAATCTGTTCATCATAAATGAACTGAAAGAAAAGTTCAGGAGTGTGTGTAAATATTCATGGAGTGACAGCAGATTTTCAGTGCATGTCTTAATTACATGCTCTACAGAGCTTAACAGTGACAACCCAGTATTTTTTTCATGATTTCCTTCAGATTTTTTTTTTAAAAAAGGTGTTTAATAAAGACTTGAACCAAACCAACGATCCCCATTATGAACAAACTTTTTTGTTATTGTTTTTTTAAGAGAAAGACTGACAAAGTAGTATTGTCTTTATATCTGTGTACATAAAGGGATAGTTCACTCAAAAGTGAAAATTCTGTCATTAATTACTCACCCTCATGTCGTTCCAAACCCATAAGACCTTTGTTCAACGTCAGAACACAAAGTAAGATCTTTTTGATGAAATCCGAGAGCTTTCTGACCCTGCATAGACAGCAACAGAACTACCACGTTCAAGGCCCAGAAAGGTAGTAAGGACATCATTAAAATAGTCCATGTGACATCAGTGGTTCAACCTACTTTATTCAAAAATTTCTTCTCTTCTGTATCGGTCTTTGGCACCCGTTCACAAGAGTACCACGACACATGTGTGCATCTTCCTCTGCTTGCAGACAAGGCGCAGTGCATCTGGTTCTACGTCAGAACGCCAGTTCCTGTGTCAGCAGCACCACACACACACACACACGTTGTGGTACTCTCATGAGTGCGAAGACTGACACGGAAGGCAAGAAATGGTTGGATAACATAACATTACGGCTGAACCACTGATATCACGTGGACTATTTTAATGATGTTCTTACTTTCTGGGCCTTGAATGTTGCGTTGCTGTCTATGCAGGGTAGGGATGTGCAAGAATAGCGAATCCGTATTCGGAAAGGCACGGAAAACAAATAATGTGTTCTACGGAGCCACAAAAGGGACATGGTTAGCCGCTTGCTAGCAGTAGCCTGTTACATTACAGTACATAAAATTTACCACATAAACAGAGAGAGGTAAGGAGAGATGATGATGTCGAATGATTTGCAGATCCTGAGCACCACTGACAAACAGCTAATCTTGTGAAATGTGTGGTAAGTAGTGCCGTTCCTCAGTAGATTAGGCTGCGTGTGATCGCGAATCTCAAAAGTGAAAGTGATTTCAGTGTCCCACATATTAATAACGGCTCCCTGAAAGCACTGAAATATATTTTTCTTGTATATATCGTATTTATTCCCTTTACAGTTGCCGTAGTACACATCATTACCTTTCCGAATACCGTATTCGGATTCGGGCACATCCCTAATGCAGGGTCAGAAAGCTCTCAGATTTCATCAAAAATATGTGTTCTTAAGATGAATGAAGGTCTTACAGGTTTGGAACGACAATGAGGGTGAGTAATTAATGACAGAATTTTCATTTTTGGGTGAACTATCCCTTTAAGTCTTTTATAAGGGCACAGCAAATACTGCAAACAAATCTGAAACTACAATACAAAATTTTAATAATAAAAAAAACATCTGAAGTGTTTTGAATAATACTGAAGTGGGATCTTTTCAGTTGGTTGCTGGGGTGTTCTTGGTGGTTACTGGCCCATTTAGAAATACTCTATAATGGCAGCAACTTCTACAAGCATTACTGACTTTTCTTCATAAAAGCTTCTAAACCATTGTTTAACATCCTCAAAGCTCATGGTACACCTACCTTGAAAGGCTTTTTTTGTTATTGCTAATTATCAGTTTCTTTGTGGAGAAATTTAATGGGATTTTTCCTTCTAGAACCTACTCTATTTTGCCACTTTTCTTAGTTACCAAAGCTCATTAGATTAATGACACTTACTACAATAAGGGCGACCACAGATAAAATGTAGTAGATTGAGTCTCTGAACACGGCAAACTTGGTGAGAAAAACAACCTAGTGGGAAAAGAGAAGATCTTTGTAAACAGAAGTCAACAAAAGCAACTATGTTTTGCTTTGTTAAATTTATCATGTCTACTGTACCCTCAAGTCATGCCATAAGCCAACAAAAAAGGTTTTATTTCTCAAAATACAAAAATATCACAGCAGTGTGCTTTTAAAGGCCTTTCTTGGACCTCCTTACAGCAACCAAAGTATTTGCCTGCAAAGCCTATATTTAATGTGGTAGAACTTTTAATTTTTTTAATGGAATATTTAAAAATAAACCATTGTTTGAAATGCGAGTAAGAAGGGAAAAAACAATCCTGTAGAGTAATTTTCACATTGCAATGCTCAGATGAAAACATGAAAAGGTCAAAAGTGGCAGCAGCTCCAAAGGAAGAGAGGTGTATATAGAGCTCAGAGAGATTCTCACCTGCCCCGCAAATATCCCACACACGCCGATGATGCACAGAATGTTGAACACGGCTGAGCCCACTATGGTACCCACCCCCACATCTCCATGTGTTATGAACACACCTGCAAAACAAAGCAAGAGTGTCCTGATCCACAGCATCTGTTGACACGACTAATGCACATATAAGCACCTGTACGTGTGGCTTACCAATTATAGAGGCAAACAGCTCGGGGGCGGAGCTTCCAGCTGCCATGAAGGTCGCTCCTGCTACATCTTCACTCAGGTGCAGTTTCTGATGGATGGGAGGAACATACAGAATCACACAGATGATGTGCGGAGGCCATAATTAAAAGGTCTAAATAGACACCAGAGACGTGCAAAACTGTAATTGGGTTGTTTGAATGACTAGCAGCTCTTAAAGGAACAGTTCGATCTAAAGTGATTTTAGTCATTACTTTTTACACTAAGAACTGGAAAAGAGCAGCATGAAGATAATGGTTTTATATTTTATCATTTGCAGTCGTAATTTATTCCTGTGATAGCAATGCTAAATTTTCAGTATCAATACTCCAGTCTTTAGTGTGACATGATCCTTCAGAAATCTTTCTAATATGCCAATTTGCTGCTGCAGTAAAATTTCAATTTTTGCTGCTCAAATAAAATAATCAAATCATCATCAGTTGAAAACAGTTTGTGTAAACTTTTTTCAGGATTCTTTTATGAATAAATGAATTTGATGATTTTTTAGTAACAAATGTCAGTCTTTACTATCATTTTTGATTCGTTTAAGGTGTTTTTGTTGAATAAAAACATTAATTTCTTGCAAAAAAAAAAAATTACTGACTCTAAACATTTGAATGACAGTATATATGCCTTAATGGAGTCAGTCACTGTCATTACATTTAAAAAATTGCATAAAAACTCTTCTAAAAAAATATTGCTATACCACAAAAATAAAGCAGGTTTCAAACAAAATGAAGTAAATAAATAAATAAATAAATAAATAAATTACAACTGAGAATGTGTAAATGAATTTTGAGTAATCTATTCCTTTAAGGAATTGGCTAGGTTAAGAGTCATGTTGCCCAGACACTGATCAGGCACATTTTTAAGGATATTTTGACACTAAATGCTGAGTAATTGACAGATATTCAATAAATAAATAAATAAATAAATAAATAAATCAGCTGAATAACTATAACCTTTAGTGATGAATTTTAAAGGATTATGCATAATAAGAACATTGCCCACAGCAGGCGATTTGAAGTCGGACAGTAATTTGTCTTGAAGTTTATTGTAAAAGATGGTGAATTTATTACAAAGACAGTGCTTTGATGGCTAAAGCACAGCAGGCTGCCAGCACGCTAAAACCTTCTCTAAGAAATTGCTTATTAAAAAATATATTAAAATTAAAAAGAAAAACTCAAACCAACCACCCTTACCTACACCTATCTCTGATAGAGTTGCATATTAGTATTACAAGATCTAATATCCAGCATAACAGGAAGGTGTTGGAAATGGGTTTAGAAGAACAGGTCAAAGTGATTCTGGGAACTGGAAGCTCATCGTTGCCACAGCAAATTTATTCTCACCTCACAGATCTTCTCTAGAGTGGTCACAAAGTAGTCATCACAGACAATAGCAAGGGCCAGAAACATATATAGAGCCTGAAAGGGAAGATAGACAAGAATGAGATGCACAATAATGGGCTTGATGTACAGAAATAATTCAAGTTGCATGTCTAAATGGTTTTCTGTTCTATAAGCAGTTGTTGACAGGGCGGTTTCAGCGCCGTGAACCCAATGGCAAACTCATAACCAGTCATAAATGATGCTGAGAGCTGACAAACTATTTATAATTGTCATAAAATTCTCAGACAAGCACCATTTATCCTGGATCACAAGGTCAACTGGTGAGCAAGGCTAGACGTTGATTGACGTGCGCACACAAAGTTCTCCTACCGCAAATATGTGTAGAAGTACAGCTCCTTGCGTACGCTGTCTGTTGGTGAATAAATCCTCGGGGAACTCGTGGATGGCTGCATTGAATATGAGAAAGAAAGAGTCACTTTGGCGCAAGTTGTCACTTTCCATAAAAATGATCCAGATAAAAACCTGATGGTACAGTCCGTAAAACCAGATCCGCATGAGATTCCAAGGAACGACTGGAATGTGTGAGCAACAGAATATAAATCACGCCCTAGGGACAAGCGACTTCATCATAATGCAGGAAAAAACACATTGTACATGTAGTACACATGGTCACCAGTGCATGGGACTACATTATTATTTCACACACTGACATTCATCACAGCCAAGGGTACGCTCAATTTAGTTATAGGAAAGAAAATTACTGATGCATGACAGCTTGTAGTCTGTATACAGTAGCCTCAAAGACTATTCAGAGGTGCATCCAGTAAGGAGCTTTGCTAGTGGGATGTTTAACTCTCTACACCTAGTATCCTGGGTTCTGGGTGAGTTTGAATAGGTTAAAGTAATGTAGATCTGCGCAGCCCGTTTCAACACCAGATTCTAGAAAAACAGCATAGTGACTCAGTGAAAAACTCAGTGACTGTAGCTACACATGAACACACAAATCACTCAGAAAAAAAATGTGTTGTCAGTGCTGCCCCATCAATTTATCAATAAAATAAAAATAATTTCACAGCTGAAAAGCTACATGATATTTCTCAGTAGCAAGGCTCTTGAAGCAGTTCAACCAGTGGCGGCGTTTATATCCTTATGGTTCATAATATAGTGCATTCCCTTGTTGAGCATCAACGAATGTTTGTACCTTTTGTAATAATTGTCTCAAATGTTCACAGTATGAAAAATGGAGGGGGCTGGTTGGTTGATAAATAAATATAGAGAATATGCTGTACTATTCAAACATTAATTATTTATTTACCCTAGCATTGTGAAAAAGCAGAGATCTGTCTCCTCCAGGCTGTGCACGGCCTGTCAATCTGAATGGAGGCGGGGTGAAGTTACATTTTGCTGACAGCTTGAGGATCCAGTGGCGCTACGAAGTTTTACTGACAAGCTCTTTTTAATGCTTATCAATGGTTAAATATTTGTAAAACCCACTGATTTAAAATAATAATAACGATATATTTATAACGATAATAGAGATGTAAAGTTTGGATAATTTTTCATGGCAAACCTGACTGGTCAATAGGGTATGGCAATTGTCATACGGAAATGCCGCCCCTGAGTTCAACTTAAAGATTCGCTATTAGTAGAGACGCTGCTATTTTTGTTTGCTGGGGTAGTAATATTCTATGTTAACAGGGAAGGGGGGCCCAAAAATGTATTTTGCCTATGTCACGATAAGAGGTAAATCCAGCCCTATCCTATATTATATTATATTATATTATATTATATATACACACACTTACAGTTTTTTATGGTTTGTGTCATTAAAACTTTGTCACTTCTTGGAGGATGATGTCATTTTGGAACTGGCTATTGTGAGTTACAGAGGCTTTACCAAAGGCTAGCAGGTTGGAAAGTGATATTGAGAAATTAATGTTATATTTTAAACTTAAAATACTCTTATTGGGGCCACTTTCCCTATAAAGCTTGTAACTCCTTGTCTACACTCTACATTTTTTATTAAGTTAATCAACAACAAACATGTCAGCTATCTGTCTTTATCAGTGTCATTTTTCATAGTTAAAACAAAATAAAAGGCTTATTTGGGTCACTTCCCCAAGGCACGTAGTCTAAATGCATAAGGTTTAGGACTTATGTGTTACTGTTTATATAAACCGTTAATATTTATTGCCTTGCTCTGTCTACTTGCATTGTAAATGCTACACTGTAAACATGATTTATGTTTTTGACAAAAAATAGTGATAAGTCCAAAATCCTTTTCTGTGATGACTGACATTATGCCACAAATGCTGCTGATAGAGCTTAACTTCATATGGAACCCAAAACATCCCTTTAAATCTGCTTTATATGCCTACAAGGCCTTCTGTTAATTCAATCTCACCAAACATCAAAACCTTCACAAACACATGGCAGGACAGGTCACATGTCAGTACATTCTGTCGTGGCTGCCCTGTTTGTGACCCGGGCAGCCCTGTAGGTCAAATACTCCCCAATGGGACAAAATGCTGCCTGTCAGGCCCGCACTAATAAAGCTTACGACATAAATCAACATCATGCCATAATCTATACAGTCACCTTCCCCTCTAAATCTAATGAGGTTTTTTGATACTTTCAGTAGGGACTTGCCACCCCCAAGTCTCCATATTCTGTACCCTAGATATGGCCCAGGACCTTTTCTACCCATATTACGGTCCTTCAGAGCAAATACCACTAATGAAAGCCTCTGCTGTTTAAAAGCATCAAAAACTGCTTAAAAATCTTCTACTGCCAACTCATTTTTCAGTCTGAAGAGCTCATTAAAATACTTGTGACACTAATAGCTCTACCCGTTAAGAAGCGATCTGTTATAAATGACGGCAATTGTGGCATAATGTTTTATCACCACAACCACCACCATCATTTCCATCGCTGTTATCTGAAGGGTTGAGAAAAATGAAGAAATCCAACAGGTTTTATCCATCAAGCGGAAGAGAGTTGTTGGTGCCCTGATCACATTTCCCTTCCCACAGCTCGCCCCTCCCATAACACATGAGAAGGAAGAGAGGACACCCTCAAGGTCGTCTCCTGAGGGAAGCCACAGAGTACATGCAGACATACGGAGTGTCATCCAGACTACCACACACTCAGAAACACAATACACATACTGTACACACACTAGTCTCAAAGAAGCCACATAAAGCAACTGAACTGCTTGGCATTACGGAAGAAGTTAATTTCACTGGGGCGGAAGGAAAAAAAAAAAAATTAGATTTTGAACCTGTAGAATTTTTTGCTAAAATAAAGTGGCCTATGACCACACTGCCTGTGGTGGTAGCCAGGTATTGCTAAGCAGTTGCTAGGGGATTCTGGGTGGATTTATAGGTGCCAATCAAAGAGTCTACCAACAAGTCTCTTGTTCTCCTTCCTAGATATGACACAGTTCCCCCTCTCCTTCAGCGCAAACCTAAATAACTTTTTTCAGCCATTATACTGTTTAGTCCACAAAGCAAAACTATTTATTTCTGAATAAAAACTAAGTATTTCTGATCATTTAATAAAAAAAAAGAAAAAAAAAAAGTCAGTCATGACATTCCAAAACTGTATTCAATGACATGAGGCTGAGTAAATAAGAGATTTTTAATGGATGGCTCACTCATTTCATTCCAATCCCATTAGTCTTTTGTTTATCTTTAAAACATTTTATTCTTTTTTTTTTATCATTCTCTGATCATTTTTGTCCATTCATTTACATTCATGCACTTTGCAGATGCTTTTATCCAACATTGCTTTCAAGGTACACTTTTTCAGTTAATGCATTCTTTGGGCTTTGAACCCATGACTTTGGTGTTGCTAGCACCATACTATATTCATTAACCAAAACTTTCACACATCACAGTACAAAAAGACACTGTAAAAAGTACTTCATATGGATAGAGAAGTTCAATACAAGTCTTGTGAAGAAGCACAATCATTTAATATTATAAACAAATTGAATTTAGGCTTTTATTTATATATAAACATTAAATCAACATACATAAAGCTAATCAAATACCGTAGACATGGAAGTGTAACCATGTTTGCTAGACACAGGAGAACAAATGAGATTTACAGAAAACATTTATATAAACATGAGCAAATATGATTAAATATTGGCCGATATGCACAATGAAACCATTTTCCAGAGATGCTGCTTCTGCAGGATAGTACTTCATATTCAGCAGGACCTGCTGTTTGTTGACACTGGAGGTTGTTTTCCTCCAGGTTGATGCACTTGTGCGAAGCATCACAATCTCTTGCAGGTAAATCCATTAAAGTCCTTAGGAGCTCCAGCTCACTGCATCAATTATTAATGATGGTACCATTAAAAACAAACTCTCTCTGTCTCTGTGGGCATCATGACAGTACCTTCAGGTGGAGGCTTAGTCGAGTTCTCCAAACAAATGGTGAACAACATACAAGCATGTATGTACAAGTATGTGCTTTGGGTTTGTATCTTTGGGTTTGTATGTAACAGCATATCATCTTGGCTACTGTGGACAAGCATCTCAGGTAGAGTGAGACAGTATGTGCTTTGTTGTCTCCTGTCATCTGATGGCCTTATCCATCAGTGTCTGTCCTGATGTGAACACACATGGCAGGATCAGTGCCTCACAGTTGGATATACTGAGCTGAGCTAGATGTGTGTGTGTCAGTGTAGCTTGTTATGGTGTGCACACCAAAAGTGAAGTGAATATTCGCATCACGTTACTCGCTCCAGATTACTCGTGGGATGTTTTTCGCATCACTTGCACAAATAAAAACATAATAATACTCTCCATTTTCTGATTCAGCCAGACGTGTCAAATCAGACGTGTCAATAAGCTCTTCGCTGATGGGTTTGCGCAACAACGTGTCATGTGAGTTTCCCACTCGAGTTGAAATTTTTCAACTTGTGTGGAAGATATGATTGAGGCAAACTTTGCACTTTCGAGGCAATCGCATTGCCCAATTCGCGTCATTTGCACCGTCTGGCAAGAATTTGCATCTATTTGCTTCAATGCATTAACTTGTATGTAATCCAGTTACGCAAATAATTCAATTCGCTTTTGGTGTGCACACACCTTTAGTTTAAAAAAAAATCTTATTTAGCAAAAACAGAACTGATGACAAGCCCACAACAGTCTCAGCTTCAGAAAGTACGTTCATGAACCCGTTAGGGACCATCTGATGCATACTGCATACAAAAAAATGACAGGATCTGGCCAGCTCCAATTTGATTGGTTGAATGCTATGCAACTTCCAGGAGTCAGTGTGCACTTGAATTTAATCAGTCTGCTAGGAAGGAGTGTTTACAAGTTCCCAAGGCTGCTGAGGGATTTAGAGGAAGAACCAATTGCTGTATTCGCTAAAGTGTACAAGGTGAATGGCAAAAAAAAAATCTTTAAAAGATATTTGAGAGGCAATTAGCAGCGAGTAAACATGTTATTCTATGGTCAGGACTGTTTACAGAAATAACTGCTACTTATTACTTTTAAAATGGATGAAATTTCTGACCACAAAGCTGCAAAACATTTTAAACAAACTGCTTAAGTGTTTTCTGGGTAAGCTTTCACAGAGATTGCTGTATCTTGAATGCGCCACCACTTTGCACATTGGCTGATTATTATAGCATCATCGATTTCACATTTACCTTCCTCTAAACATCACATAAAACAAGAAACTCTGCTTGGTTGCTTTTTAATGTCGATCAGATGGGCTTTCTGTCTCTAAGTGCCTTATTATTGGTCAGAACAATCCATATTGTGGCAAATTTCATGTGTTTTACTCTGCAATACAATCTATAGTATAATTTACTAATGCTGCTTTGCACAACACCTTGATTTACTAACAATCTGATGACAAACGCTATACCTCTCAAGAGAAGCTGCATCAATGAACTCATTACTCACCTTCATTCTGTTAGAGCTATAGTTACAGTATGTGTGGGCACTGTGATGTCTACATCAAGGGATGAACAATGGTTTAAGGAAAACATAAGATGTTGCTGGACTGCTGCTCTGATGCATTTTGGAAATAAGCCGCAGAAGATCTGGGCTGGAGCTCAAATTAAACTAAAGGCTGTACAGAAATATCAGCAGTTTTACAACAGGGAGACAAATCCTGCAATATAAACACTAAATGTTGACTGGAAATTCTCCATTTCAAAGGTTTGATTTTTAGAGAATGGAATTTAGAAAATACCTTTATTTCCAGAAAGATATTACTGAATTAATAGGGTACATTTACACGACAACAATGCACTAAAAACATCAACAACAACATTGTCAAAATGATCCCCATTCACACAGATCTGCAAAAATGACTAAAAATGCTATATTATGCATGCCAGACCAGTAGTTGGCGATGGCACTTTGTAAAGAAACACTACACTTCAGAGCACATACCTATAGACTGAACTCGTAATGTGCCTGTGTGTGACGTCACCGTGTAAACTACAAAAATACGAGATAAAAACAGTATCATTTTCAAAAACTTTGAAATCCATTTTTTCAAAAGGGGCCTTCCAAAGGGTCTCTCTCCAAATGCCTTGATTAAAAAACAAAATAGAAATAAGCACTAAAATAAGCTAAAATAACTAAAAATCAAGCTGGTTCTTATTTTAAAGGGGTCATGAACTGAAAAGTCAAAATTTCCTTGATCTTTTGATATACAAGAGGTCATTGTGCTATAAAAACATTCTGTAAGTTTCAGAACTCAAAACTTTTTTGTTAGTGTAAAAACAGCTTATATTGAAGTCAATCTGCCAAAATGACAGGTTGTGGTATATGATGGCAGTCATGGCCTAATGGATAGAGAGTCGGACTTGTAACCCAAAGGTCGCGGATTTGAGTCTCAGGTCCGGCAGGAATTGTCGGTGGGGGGAATGAATAATCAGCACTCTCTCCTCCTTCAGTTACCACGACTGAGGTGAGACCCTTGAGCAAGGCACCAAACCCCCAACTGCTCACCGGGTACCGCAGCATTGGCTGCCCACTGCTCCGGGTGTGCGTTCACGGTTTGTGTGTGTGTGTTCACTGCTGTGTGTGTGCACTTGGATGGGTTAAATGCAGAGCACAAATTCCGAGTATGGGTCATGTCACGTCACGTCACTTCATAAAGAATAATTGACGATGGGCCGTTGAATTATTAGAAAAATAATGCACACCCGAGGTGGTGATGTGGCCACGACACGAAGTGGGTGTTCATTATTTTTCTAATAATTCAACGGACCGAAGTCAATTATTCCGCTTATACTATGGTTGCCACACCTCAAGACATCGCTCAGATGATATATTTCAAGACATTCTTCCGGTTTTTATACTTAAATCGCTATTGTGAGTAGGATTATTTCTTCCGCATCTCATCCAACGCCTCCGTTGCTAATTCCAAAACGTCATTTTAAACCTAGTAACGGAGGCTTGAGCCGTTGATAGCAGACTAATGCAGTTAATACAGTTAATAACTAAGTTATGAGAGAGAGAGAAAAAAAAAAAATTAACGTTACCTCTGTGAGTCTGTGCGTCTCTCAATAGTGTTCGGCAGCAATGTCTCTAGTTATAGTGAAACTTTAAGTTCATTTTCTTCACGAACAGCGCCGTTGTTGTTACCTCGCTTGTGAGAAGTCATGTAGTTTTTAAGTTGTTAAACTATGCTACTGATAAAATCGTCAGAGTAGCGCTAACAACATTAGCGCTTATGTTAATGTGTGTGCAAACTGTCTGTGAGGGAGAGAGAGAGCGGGAGAGATAGAGTATGTGCTTTCCGTAAATATTGAAACGTAATTTTGTGGCAAAACATGGACATGATCTGTCGTTTTTATCCTTTTGTTTGCTATATTTATTTGTTTAGCCAGTGTCGTTGTGGGTTCTTTTGCTGTAAGGACTTTTGAAATAACTCAAATAATTTGGCGAAGTGATATGGTCAAGAGCTGCCTGGGTTCGCCTTGCGTTTCCCTGAAAATAATTGCACACCTTAGAACATTCGTCAGCCAATCAGATTCAAGCATTCAACGGCCCCGTAGTATAAGCCACTTTATGACGTAATAGTGTGGCTAAACACCACCTCCGCAGAAGATGATCAACGCCTGCTTCTACATCACTGCCTGTTTAGCCCCGACCACAGATTCACGCACATAGTGTGAACAACAAGAGAGGCGAACACAGGTCTACGCAGAAACTAAACGATAAAGATGACAACAAAGACAACAAGATGCTGTGCAGTGCCAAGTTGTGGAAAAACAGTCTTTGCATTGCCTTCCTTCTGATCCTAACATTAGGAAAGAGTGGATGTCCTTTATACTTAATGAAGTTCCAGACCATGTCAGCAAGAACTTGGTCTTTTGTTCACTTCATTTTATCGTGGATTTGTCTACAAATAAAGCATAACTCTACGCAGGATTTACAGAAAGACTCAAGTGTGATTAAAGTGTGAGCAACTTTTTATTATGTGATCACTATTGTTTTATTACGTGATCACTATTGATTTGTCTGTTGGTTTGATCTGTACTGAGTATTTATGAGTTTTAAAATAGTAGCATCCATGAAGAACTTTTAGTTCTTAACACTTAAAACATTTGGTAACACTTTATTTTAGGGTCTCTTAACTAGTTGCTTATTAGCATGTATATTACTAGAATATTAGCCATTTATTAGTATTAATTAAGCACATATTAATGCCTTATTCTACATGACCTTATTCTACCCAATACCTAAACTTAACAACTACCTTACTAACTATTAATGCAGCAAATTAAGCAGCAAATTAAGCAAATTAATAAGCAGCAAATTAAGAATTTATTGAGGGAAAAGTCATAGTCAATAGTGAATAAGTGTTCCCTATTCTAAAGTGTTACCAAGCATTTTATTTTCTATGTTCTCGGGCCATCCCATAAGAAGGAAGCTGATAACGTGGTAGCTGAATTATTCAAGTTAAGCTATATTTAGCTTCATAAGCAGTTGTCATGCAAGGCGCCATTTTGCTATTATTTTAATACATTTGACGACACCAAGATGATGTGCTGCCACTGTACTGCGCCATCTCTGATTACAATGGTCTCAAGGGTATCTTTGTAGGGCGGAGTTTTGAGAAAAAAAAAATTCAGAATGAATTTTATAACTGCTAACAACTTTAATTCCTAAAAAAAATAAATAACATTATAACAGTGAGAAAGAAGTATTCTCTGCAAACTCTCACACGCAGAGGGATGTAAATACATGAGCGAATGTTTCACAATTGTGACAGTCGATGTGACCTCCACCTGGCCTTCAGCTCAGAGGGTTGCTGACAGAGACGGACAGATCTCATCTTTCTTCTCCCTTCTCGCTCATGTAGCTGGCAAAGACCTCAGATCACCGCTCGCTCACATTCTGGCTGGGAGCAGCAAGGCTAAGATCCACGATGTCAGTGCTTGACGAAGGAGCGTGGTGTACCGCTGAGCAAATCTGCCTGAAAGCGGTGCTATTCCACACTCCCTGAGACACTGAAACATTCATTATGGGTAGCAAGCAAATTGAAAGGGCAGATTCCATCAGCCCACAATGACAAACTTCCTCAGCTCACGACTCTAATAGAGACACAACCCCTGAAACGTTCCTTAATCTCATATCGCAGTGCAAACGGGGTCACGTGCACCGAACTGCGGTGTTGGGCAAATAAGAGCCGCTTAATGAGAAAGCCCTCGGGTGCTGAGATGCCAGGACTCCCAAGATACATCCAAAGATCTGGCCTCATCTTCCCCAGCATCTCCTATGGTCACAGGGATGTCGAGGGGACAATGTCTAAAAATAGCCTTCCTGCTTCCATTTATAGAACGCACAAGGCAAAGCCACAGATCCATTTCTCTCATAATCACAAATCTTCCCTTACAATTCTTTTGTCTTTCCACAAAGCTGCCCAGAGCGATAACGATTTCCAGTCAGAGCCGCTTAATTTACTGTTGGAACAATTCATTTCAATAAGCTGGCAGAACCAGGCTCTATTCCATTGACGTTTTCATGCATATATTACATTTCGTTCAAGATTTATGTCTTTATCAGCATTGCCTTGTCAATATCAGTGACAATAGACAAAAAGGAATGATTTTGTGAAGCAAGTCGAATTTCCCAAAGTGTGGACCAATAGACACACACAAATCAAAGACACTGAAATTATATCATATGGGATAAATTTGATTACTAAATAGAAAAAATGTTTAAATCAATGACACTCTTAAATGGAACAGATTCCCAAAGCAAACGGTAGGTTTTCTGTGTGCAGTCTTAGCAGACCATCTGTTTTGAGCGAGTAGTGAATATTGAGCTTAATCTCCACTAAACTTAATATTCAGCCATATATCAAAATGCAGAAACATCACAAATCATTAGATAAGCTGCTTGAAAACAATTAGGCCTGTGACAAACATTTCTGTATGTTTCTTAAACTTAAATGTGAATGCTGAAAGAATGTGATTTGTGGATTTGTGTTATGAATGTCATTTATAGATAGATAAGATAGATAGAAAGATAAACCTTGAGAGATCTTACAATAGTAACAAACCATGTTGGAGGTTTTTCAATAAATTTTCCAGCCAGGGGCACCTTTTTCTTTTCTTTTTTTTACATTTGGTAAGCCCTGCATTGATGTCTTTTCTCAGTATGAAGTTCAAGACAAGTGATCACTCAAATGGGGAAAAGGCATTAATCATTATGAAGTGATGATTTATGAATTACCTGGTTCTGTGCAGTTCTTTTCTGTCTCATTGTCGCCCACTACTGCCATAAGCCTTCGGCCCAGGTGATCTCTGGGAACAGCAAGCCCCTCCTGGAACACCAGCCCATGACCTGTTAATGAAGATACACACAAATTAAGTTTATACATTCAGAGCGTAGGCGCAAAAGCTGTTGTGAATCCGCTTACCCGGATCCATCCACATCCAGCACAGATTTGCAGAAAATTACTGTCGTTTAGCAAATAAATAATTTACGGACAATTTCATACATAATCCCAACAATTTAATACATAATCTTATGTTACACCTCAAATGACAAGGGAATTTATAGTAATATTAATAAACCGGGTTTTGGACTCATTCTCTCAAATGGCTTCAGTATGCAGAGTTTGTGCAGCTTATATGGACTGCACCCACCTGGACCTTTTTATATAAAATTAAAATTATATAATAAATATAGTACTTAGCTAATTCCTAAACCTAATATAACTCCACGATTGAGTTCAAAAATCAAATTTTGTTTTAATATAACCTCACACAAATACCCTACTGTTTAAAATAGTTTTATGAGTTTAGCATGTCACCTTGCATTACATTTCTTGTCAACTATGCAAATACTCATCAAAGAATAGTTAACAACTTTGAGATAATTAGCTAAATTACTTGTCGGTCAGGCTTGGGGTTAGTGTGTGATACTGTGGCCTTGATCTGCCTGGCTTTCCGTTTTAATCACTGTTCTTCCGTGATGTGCATTGTATCATGGTTAACAGCACCACGGGGGTTATTTATTTTGAGAGAATCATAGAAAGAAAGCGGTGTGAAGATTCAACCATGCATAATGTCCTAATAGCCAGAGCTTGAATTAGGATTTTATGCCTCATATTTTGCCTACATTTCTATGCTTCAGCAGTCGATTTCAGCACATCATTTTTTCATGAGGATATGGAGTGTGGTCCAGAAAAAACAGGATAATCACATTTATCTTTTTTCTGAAAATATGGCACATATTTAGTGGAACATATTTATTGGACAGTTGGCATTACAGCTGTTATTCATTGAACACATTGTGTTTATTCAAATTATTTATTTAAAAAAAGAAACATGCAAATTGTGACAAAAATAAAATGTATGATGTTACTTTTTTCTGTACAACATGAAACCAATTAACTAGAAGAATGACTAGGTAGCTGTAGTCATCATTCAGTTCTATCTTTAAGGATTTTCATGATGTTCAACTCTGAAGACTTGAAACACTGTACTAAAGCACTGTGACATTATTTTAGCTGAATTTTGAGCTCTTCACATTAAGATTACATTGCAAAAGACAAGGGTGCACTAAATACTACAAAACAATAAACAGACATTAACTCTGATGCCTACAATGTTTTTGCTGCTTACACGCAACAACAAATAGCATGACCAGTGTAGCCTGATTCACACATTTTTTTTAAATGAATCTGTCCAAAACTGACTCTTAGACCATCAGTTTTAATCAGTCCAGTGACTCACTTACTGAGTAAAATGGTTTGATGAGTGGTTGAATTAGTGGTACTTGACTGGTTAAATTTGACACATCCAGCTCAGATGTTAGAGTGTGAAATAGGTTGTTTTTGAAATGTCAAAATATTTTCTATCCCAGTTTAATATGCAATCGGCTAGCCATACATACATACATACATACATACACACACATACATACATACATATATATATATATAGATAGATAGATAGATATAAATCCCCTAAAATAACAAGTATTTAACTTGCAAAAAAGGCTATCAAAAATAATATCTATACATTTGTCCAGTATTATTACTGTTAAAAATATACTGTAGCCTAGACCAGTTACCTTGATATTTTTTACTCAAAGAATCATTTTTGGAATTAAAGAAACAACTGTTAACTTCCAAACAATTCCCTTCCTTAGTCCCCACTTATTTGATGGGGGGGAAAAAAAAAAAAAAAAAAGTGTTATAAAACAAGATAAGGGTGATAATTTTCATTTTCAGTTGAACTATTCTTTTAATACACAATATTCCCTACATTACGAGTAGCTAGACAGAGAGTGAAAAAAATTCCACAAACTGAAAACTACTGCAGCAAAACCTGGTCAAAAATATTCCAACTGCTCCTAAATCAAGAACAGAATGACCCACTTACAGCTTATGAGAGGCAGAAAAAAAAAAAGAGCAGTGAAGTTGTGTAACGAAGTGTCACAGAAGGAGGACAGAATAATGAACTCAACAGCAATAAAAAGTTCATTAAGCAGCATTTTCAGCCTGCACTAACTTCCCTATAGTTATCGATGGAGGATAATGAGAAGGTGCAGAAGAACAGGAATGAGATTTGGGAAGCTGGCCCATATTAGGTGTGATGTTCTGTAATCACAGCAGGAGTGCACACCAGATGGACTCCTGACAGGCTTATCAGATATTCCAGCATCCGTAGTGCCATTAAGCAGAAAGCACATATTCAGCATCCTCATCATTACAATATCATGTGCAGGTAATCCCTTAAGCCGCTTGTAATTTTGGCGTAATTAAACTCAACCGCACCCACTAAGATTGCTCAGCCAAGTAGGCTGTACACTTTGTAGACATTAAGAGTAATGGAAAAGCGTGATGCAAAATCCCCTGTAATGAGACGTCATTTGTGTCTGAGATGTGCTTGTACCACAGAGGTTTGATCTGTGCTCTGTTTATAACCACCTAGGCTCAATGGGTGTTCATTTCAGCTGGAAACTGGAGCCAATTGTATGTGTAGGTAATTCATACAACTGACTGTAGTTTCCAGCTGAAATGAATAGTGGCAGTAAAACACCAACTTTTATTCCTTTTTTTACAAATTATGATTACAGGGGTAGATTATAAATACTTAAATACTTTTTTCCTTGCAGTACTATGTTATGACCTCAAACACTATTACAAAAGTGCATGATTGGTAAATTTATACATTTTGATGTTTGCATCACATAACCAGCTCTATATGTTTGGCTTTTCTGACTTTGTAAATTTGCTCAGTAGCTCACCTGGTACAGCATTGCATTTGCAAACAGTTACAATAAAAGAGCTGAAGAAAAATGCTAAAATGGCACGGTTACTTCAGCAAATGCATTTTTACTCTAAGTTTGCTTTTGTTACCGCTATTGGTTAGGTTTAGAGTAGGGTTTAGAGATGGAATGTTATTTTCAAATGTGACAGCATTAACTTTTAAAGGGAACATTAACTGAGAAATCAAAATTCTCTTGATCTTTTGACATATAAGAGGATGTTGTACTATAAAAACATCCTGTAAGTTTCAGAACTCAAACTTTCTCATTAGTCTAAAAACAGCTTATATTGAAGCCAATCTGCCAAAATGACAGGTTGTGGAATGTGCCACTTTATGATGTAATAGTGTGGCTAAACACTGCCTCCGCAGAAGATGATCAACGCCTGCTTCTACATCACTGCCTATTTAGCCCCGCCCACCGATTCAAGCATGTAGTGTAAATAACTAAAGAGGCAAATGCAGGTCTACGCAGAAACTAAAAGATAGCTCCAAAGACAACTTCATTTTACCATGGGTTTGTTTACAAACAAAGCATAATTCTGTGTAGGATTTTCAGAAAGATTGAAACTAAATAATGCTGTGCAGACTATATTGGACTGATAGTAATGTCGCACCACACAAGTATGAGTACCTTTTTTATATTATGTGGTCACTATTGCTTTGTCTGTTATTACAGATCATTTGATACATACTGAGCATTTATGCGTTTTTAACCTAAATCACAGCAATGTCCATCCATGAAGGATGTAGGCTGTCAAATATACACAACTGTTTAGCCAATCACAACAGTGGGCATTTACTTCTGAGTCTACAATCCACCACGCCTATTCAAACAGAGTGTTCTGATGAGGGGGTCAAAACATGACTATATTATTATGTTTTTTGAAGTAAAAATCTTGATAACATTATAAGTGGACCTCAGAGAAATAATAAAGGCATTTCATGACCCCTTTAATGCAATTCACTGGAAATCTCACTTTGAAATTGTTGCGAAACATGCAAGCAGTAGTGTAATATTTTTCAGAAATGTCACCACAAGCACTTTTTTTCAGTGAGCCTCTGTTGGTCTATAAAGGTATATATCATAGTTTGGATACTGTGCTGTCTTGTGTGGCTCTTCACCTCGCACTGATTCCATTTCCTGTGTCCTCTAGGATGCTTTTCATCTCCATACTTAAATTACACATGAGAATGAGATTGTTATACCCTCCATCTTACACAGAGGCGTCATGCCCATTTTGAGCCAAGTGGATTTTGAATGCAGCTTCCAAAAGACAAAAAAAATATTAGAAAATTAAAAAAAAATTATATTTTCTATATTTAATACAATCACACCGGCGTGATTAGAACGTTCAGCGCCTCATATCATCAGCTGCTAAATTCAACTCTGCGTTCGCTGGCTGGCGTAAACAGACGCGTTTTACAGCACTGCGTATTATAACCAATCACACACGATTCTGTTGAGCTTATGAATGCAATGACCAATCAGAGGCGTTCAGATGAGTCATCGCTAAAATGCCGGTGTTTTCTTCACTTGCTTGCTGACTGAATACCTCTTTCTGGCGAATTCTTTAGTTAGAAACAACAAAGTGCAAATGTGTGTACGAATCTGTAAGTAAGATATGTGTATGAATGATATTTCACTTACTTAGTGTAAGATATTCATTAGCATAGCTTCAGTGATTTTAATGGGAGTTTTTGAGAGTGCTTGAACTCTAGACTGTCAGTAAAAATGTTCTTTGATATATTCTTTGCTCTCTTCCTGTACAATGAAAGTGTTATGATTAGTAGCCTAACTTACAATGTTTTATTCACATTAACTTTCAATGTTAAATTCACATTAAATATAAAGTCAGTCGTATTAAAATATGTTATGGGATGACACCCATATCTGTTCATTAAGTAAACAGACAAGTTTTTATGCATAGTTAACAGATTACATTATTAGGTTACTTTGACCATCGCTCACTACATCAACTAACAATCTATAAAGGTGAGAATCAATATATTTCATGATATAGTTAATGCCCTTGGGAATGTTTCAAATAAAAAGGAAAAAATAAAACAAGTGCTGTTTTGGCTGCTACATGTCACAACCACCCCCAGCACTGGCTCCCCCCCCCCCCCCCCCCAACTCATGCCCCCTCAAAAATAATGAGTGCATGACGCCCCTGATCTTACAGATGTGATTTTTTTAATCCAATTCGTAAAACTGCCTTCCCTCAAATCCCCCTTCACAGTACTCTTGCGGAGAGATAAAAAAAGAAAACATCAGACTCTTTGGATATCAGACTGTCTGCTGGCTAATGATCAGCGGGGGTCTCAGAGCTCTGCACATAACTCCAGTTTTATTTTTAAAGATTTGTTGTTGTTCCAAACCTGTATGACCTTATTTCTTCCATGGAACACAGAGACGTTAACTAAATATTCAAGATGCAAACCTCCACACACTTTTGAAGTGAGCTGGGGAGCAGTAGTATAGACTGGAAATTTTTTCTTTTTTGATAATCCATTTCACTCAGATGTACATCATGATACAGAAGAAATGATCTGTTGTTTCTTCCATGTCATCTCAACTTTAAGAGCTAAAGCTACCAAGAAAGTTTTTTCCAGTAGTAAAACTATACATTGTAAAAATAGATTTTTCCAGTTATTGGATTGATTGTTTTGGATGTTTACACGAAAAATTATTTCAGCCTTTCTATGTTCAGTGTGTTACTTCTTTCTTTGCAATTAACTGAGAAATTTACTTGTAATTTCTGAGTGAAAACTGTTTCTAAACTATTTTTTTTTTTTGTTTAACAACATTCAAGTAAATTTTCACAGTTGTTTGTTAGAACATAAGTGTCAGAAAATGTCAACATAGTCTCAGCCTCGGATGTCACACCCACAGACCATTTACTTAACGTCTGATGCATACGGCACACAAAACTGAAAACACTTCAGGAGTTTCAAAGTCGCCATCTGATTGGTTGAATTCCACAGGATTTCCTTGAGTGTGCATCACATTCTTTAACAGTCTGCCTGGAAACAAAGCTATCATGATGCCAAACCCTCATGGAAGAAAGCTGTCATGTGACAATCAATGCTTATCAGGAACAACTAGATGCTGGATTTTAAAAAGGTATGTGAAGTTCATGGCATACCCTCATTAAAATACATCTGTTATTGTACAGACATCAACGTTACATTTTCACACCCTTAAACATGACACTAAACAAAACAAACTGTGATTGTTTGCTTAACTTCAGTCAGAAGGCAGTCCTTGGCCAGTGAAAGCTGCTATAGGGTCCAGACCTTCTGCCATCAGTCTGAAGGTTTGTCTATGCGAGACTAATAATGCTAACATGGCAATTTAGTACATTCTAAAATATATTCTTAATACACACCTTCATACCTAAAAATGTACTTCAAGGTCAAGAAGTTGGTTATTCACTGAATACAGAAAATTCATATTAACATAAAATTCATGAAAGTAATCAAATCACAAGTCTTGATATGCCTGTGCTTTATTGACTCCGCCCTTCGGAATCTTGACACGCCCATCTAAACGTTTATCTCCGCCCATGTGGGCTCGATTCAAAAACTGAGACAGACAGCTTGCTGAAATAGGCAGCTAACGTTAACCGTCGAATACAATGAAACGGTGCATTCAATTTTTATCGTACCGTTACACAAACACAATCAGGGACTGTCTGTGACAGTTTGGACATAAAACCATAGCTTGAAATCATCGTCGTTTGTTTGTTTCATTGCTGACATATAATAAGACGGATTTAAATACTGTACAACGTGTAACCATGCCAACCGACACATCTCCCCACAAAATAGCCCAAATAATAATAACAGACGTTGTAAAGATGCTGTCAACCCTTCTTGTGCATTTATTCATGTAAATCCCGAGAAAAGGGATGTTCTCCCACTCACAGCAGCCTCTATTCACACAACAGTGAATAATTCAACGTCTGACGTCCCAAAAAAGGACAAGTATGTACTGCTGCCTTGTCGGCGCATTATTAATACACTATACGATAACGACACGCCTAAGTAGCGATGTGTAGCCCCAACAATACACACAGGGACAGTCACTCACTCACCTGTTTTTGTGAGCAACGCAGACATACACCACGCCAAGAACAGGACGCTGCAGATGAAGCACACCTGCACGAACAGCATCTCTCTCCTTTTGCGAACTTTAAACATTTTGGTAATGATGCTCTTTTTAGATAAACTGCAGCTCTGCTCCAGCTCCATGGTCGTCTGCGGCTGGGTCATTTTGTGAGTGGATTTCAGTGTAATTGAAGCCACACAGATGGCCGGGACCGCAGGAAATCAGGCTCGGGATGAGGTCTTCCTCATGTCCAGCGCGCCGATCCCGTCTCTCGCTCTCTCTCTCTCTCTCTGTGTGTGTGTGTGTGTGTGTGGCTGCGAGAGCTTCAGTCCCAGGTGCCTCCTCCACGCGCTCGTGCTGATGTTGTATTATTAAAGCAGCCCACGCGTCCTGTTGCGAGAAAAAAAATGCTAATTATATTCAGCTGAAATTAATCACTGGACATATTTTGGACGGTGTGCAGTCGGGCTTCACAGTTGTCTGGTGATAGTAAGACTAAAACCCACATTCTCTTTGATATAAGAGCTACAGGGTGAGCTAGGTGTCCTGGTATTTCATGAAATATATTAGCAGCCCTGTCAGTAAACGTCTTTAGGATCCATGCCGTATAGGCTCAGTCCTCTCAAGTTGAGGTTTCATCTCCCTCTCATGCAGCTGCTGTGACTTCTACATGTGAGAGACTATTACGCGAGTTCACGTGACACTGATGACGTATGCACACTGAGCCTACTACACTCACTAGACTAGACTACTATAATCCTTGGAAAAGGCATGACTTCTACCATATAAATAGTGTAGGCTATTCTTAATAAAGCCACTGTAAAATTCTGTACATCACACTAATGATATCAATAGTAAATTCAGAAATGATCATTTTATCATGTGGATCATATTTTCTTTAAATGTTCTCTTTTTAGGTAGGGGTTTAATTATAGGATGCAATGTGTTATTTTCTTTTGATTTAGACTACTGTTCAGACAGTAAGAATGAATGCTTTTAATACTTTTATTAAGCAAGGATGTATTAAAGTGACAGTAAATACATTAATAATGTAACAAAAGCTGTTTTTTGACCTTTCTATTCATCAAATAATCCTGAAAAAGTTTCCACAAAAAAAAAAAAAAAAAAGCTGCTTGACTGTTTAGAACAATAATAATGTTTCTTGAGCAAATCAGCATTACAATGATTTCTGAAAGATCATGTGACATTGAAGACTGGAGCAATGGCTGCTGAAAATTCAGCTTTGCTATCAAAGTAAATAATATTTTTTAAAATATATTAAAATAGTTATAGTTATACCCAAGTTTGAGATTTTCATGGATGTTTATAGCTCAATAATATTAACCATTGAACATTTAAAGTTACAGTCTCATAAAAAAATGTAATTTAATATTTTTTGTTTGGTGTTTTTCTTAATTGGGAACTTCTGTTTGTTATTTCAGTTACAGTAGACTATGTAAAACAGTAGGCTACATAGCTATACAAACATTTTTTTCTACATTTTCCATAAAATTGCCCTATTAAAAATGATGGGTTGTTGTAAATTAATCCTTGGTGAGTAACTTTGACAGACGTAGGTAGAAAGCAGCTTATATGGTGACGAATGGCTGTGAGCAACATTTTTTCCAGGCTTTTTCCGTGGGTTCTTATTGTGCGAGGCCCAAATAACATGTCTGCAATGGAAACAAAGTCATCAGCTTGAATAGCTGATGTTTCTCAGTCACAACTTGTCCACTTCAAACTTCAATTCCATTTTTAATGCAGTCTGGGATTTGAACTAATAATATCAGTTTTCACCAACATAAAATGCAGTTTGTGTGTTTTTTTATTTCTAGCTTTTTGATTTCAATACTGTTCTCGACTTCATGTCTGGCTGACTTCAATGCATCAGTATACTTTTCTGAGAGCAGAAGCCACTTCCTTCCTAGTCTCAGCCTCAGTCAGTGAACCTGTCTGCTGGTAGTCAAAAGTATATTCATGGTTAGACTACTTCCTGACTGTCTTATTATCTAGGGCAAAGTTATACCCAGTTGCCTTTTGGATTATCTGATATACTTGTATTGACTGAGACTGAGTAAGTAGAATTGGTGGTCAGAATGAAAATCATTAGCAGGTTGCTATGAAGGGTCACCCAGGACTCTTCACAGGAGGTGAGATTTGACGTAATGGATCCTATTTAGAAATATCAGTTTTCTGAATCTCTTCTTTCTCTTTCTCTTTGGTGTATCGCTCTTCTTCTCCCTTTGTGTGCCCATTCAAAAGAATAGCTTCCATGGGACTTAGTATTTCAGCAAAAACAGCAACTGACTGACCAATGAAAAGTTTTTTCCTACCACAGTCAACCTGTATTTATTTTACACAAACACTATTTCAAGGAATAGTTCACTCAACAATGAAAATTTGCTGAAAATGTACTCACCCTCAGGTCATCTGAGATGCGAATTTGTTTCTTCATCAGATTTGGAGAAATTTAGCTTCACATCAGTTGCTCACCAATGGATCCTCTGCAGTGAATGAACTGATAAAAATATTACAATAATCCACAAGTTACACAACTCCAATCCATCAATTAACATCTTGTGAAGTGAAAAGTTTAGTGTTTTTAAGAAACAAATCCCTCATGAAGGTATTTTAACTTTTAAACCATCGCTTCTGCCAATAACGCAAGACCACAATTGACCGTTTGCAAAGAGCTTGATTGACAGGCGATCTGACCAATCATAACGCCGAATCCACCATCTTGCCCGACAAACAAATCAGACAGGAGAGTAGATTAACTTCGGTGGATTTAAATTTGAAAAATTGTGTGTATTGAAATAAAATACATTATGATGTTCATTCATGTTTATTTCGTGCTTTAAGTAAATATGAAAAGACCGCAATGTATTTTTTACTGTGTGAGAACATGATGTGTAGTGTGAGAGTGGCATGGCTTGTCGGACATAGCAACAGTAACTAAGGAAGGCGGGTTTTTGCGAAGGGTCAATTCATAATGCCACTTCACCCAGAAGAAAAGTCTATACCCTGTTGTCCTCACACATCAAAATCCACCAACAAATTTGTTTAGAACTGTTTTGGATGGTTTTCGCTTATAAATGGTGTTAGATGTCTCTCCTGATTCAGATAACGTTTTCACTGGAGAAACCAATATTGTGAATAGAAGACTAGAAGCAATGGTTTATATTAATGGTTTTCTTACAAATATGCAGCTTTTCACTTCACAAAACATTGATTGTACTGGACTTTGTGTGGATTACTTGTGGATTATTATGATGTTTTTATCAAGCTGAATTTCTCCAAATATATTCTGATGAAGAAACAAACTCATCTACATATTGGATGGCCTGAGGGTGAGTACATTTTCAGCAAATGTTCATTTTTGGGTGAACTATTCCTTGGTGTAGCCTAGAAATGGTGTAGACACAATCACAATTTGCTAGTAAATTTCACAAACAATTACAAAGAAACATGAAACAAATTAAACATGAATTTTTGTGAAACTACGGTGCAAAACTAAACAAATTTCTAACAGCTAAGCCCAGCACATCAGTTTGTGCGTGTTAAAGCTCAACAACAAGGAATCCGCCTCAGGGTGGACTGTTAATGCGGTCTTTTTTGCTGGGCCATCGTTCAGTTGCCTGAATTAAATGCATCGCCAGACAAAAGATGAAGCAAGAGGATGTTGCATGCGCGCAAATCTGTTTTCACCAGCTACAGCCTATGCTGGCTGATGTCAGTGCTTTTTAATGTCAGTTTTTTTACTAACCCTTCTTCAGGCTAAAAGAACAGGACTGTGTGACGGTTAGCAAGATTTACTGGACACTGATGCTACCGGTGTGCCCCCTGCAGTGCACGCTGGGTAAGTTTGCCAAAAGACGGTGTGGAATAGCTCAGAAGTCAAGCTGCCTTCTTGTAATCATGTGAATGGTCTGAATTCTCTAGTGGTGTGTAAGTATGAGTGTGTGTGAGAGAGTATGAGTGAGTGTGGTGAGTGCAGTTTTAAAGGTCAGCTGGTGAGAATTTAGGCTGAGGTACTGTACGAGGTGAAATCCTCCATGCTGTGGTGATTTGTTGTAATACTGAGAGACAGTATATGTTTAAGACAAGGGCTGTACAGAGCCAGCGACCTCCCTCCCAGACATCCATCCTAAGGGCGCCCAATATAAGAAAGCTAGATTACCTCAACATTTTATCACAACTTTCATTAAAAACGTGAATATAATGACTGTGGGATTACTAATGTTAATTCAAATAGGTAGAAATTTACTATATGTTTTTTGAAGAATTTTAAATAATATATATTTTATTTAAATATTTTTTTTTATTGATTTATTAATTTTATACTTCTGTTCAAAATTTTGGAGTTGGTAAGATTTTTAATTTCTTTCTCAAAACAAATGCTGACCAATTCAAATTGCAATAATATTTTGCAATATTACTTTTTACTGTATTTTTGATCAAATGGAGCCGATATTCTAGTCTAAATATTTCTTATTATTATCATGCTGAAAACAGCTGTGCTGCTTAATAATAATAATAAAAATAATAATAATAATAATAATAATATATATATATACACACATATATACAGTGCTGCTGGAAAGTTTGTGAACCCTTTAGAATTTTCTATATTTCTACATAAATATGACCCATAACATAATCAGATTACCGCACAAGTCCTGAAAGTAGACAAAGAGAACCCAACCAAACAAATGAGACAAAAAAAATTTCTTTGTCATTTATTTATTCAGGAAAATGATCCAATATTGCATATCTGTGAGTGGCAAAATTATGTGAATCTCTTGGTTTAGCAGTTAATTTAAAGGTGAAATTAGAGTCCATCTGTGCAGAGGTGTTTTCAGTCAGTGCAATGACTATCAAATGCCAGTACGTGACCTGTTTTACTCAAAGAACAGGGATCTATCAAAGTCTGATCATGTTTGTGAAAGTGAATCATATCACGAACAAAGGAGATTACTGAAGACCTCGGAAAAAAAGTTTATGTTGCTCATCAGGCTAGAAAAGGTTACAAAACCATCTCTAAAGATTTTGGACTCCACAAATCCATAGTCAGACAGATTGTGTACAAATGGAGGAAATTCAAGACCACTGTTACCTTCCTGAGAAGTGGTCGACCAACAAAGATCACTCCAAAGCAGAACGTGTAATAGTCTGTGAGGTTGCAAAAGTTCCCAGGGTAACTTCTAAGCAACTAAAGGCCTTTCTCACATTGGCTAATGTTAATGTTCATGAGCCCACCATCAGGAGAACACTGAGCAACCATGGCGTGCATGGCAGAGTTGCAAGAATAAAGCCACTGTTCTCCAAAAATAAAATTGCTTGCTAAAGATCACGTGGACAAGCCAGAGGACTATTGGAGAAAGGTTTAATGGATGGATGAAACCAAAATAGAACTTATTGGTTTAAATGAGAAGCTATTATGTTCTGAGAAAAGAACACACCACATTCCAGCTTAAGAATCTTATCCCATCTGTGAAACATTGTGGTGGTAGTATCATGGCTTGGGCCTGTTTTGCTGCATCTTGGCCAGGACAGCCTGCCATCATTGATGAAACAATGAATTCTGAATTATACCAGCAAATTCTAAAGGAAAATGTCAGGACATCTGTTTAAGAACAGAGTCTCAAGAGAACGTTTGTCATGCATTAAGACAACAACCCCAAGCACACAAGTTATTCTACCAAAGAATGGTAAAGAAGAACAAAGTCAATGTTTTGGAATGGCTGAGTCAAAGTCCACACCTTAATCCAATTAAAATGTTGTGGAAGGACCTAAGGAAGCAGTTCACAGGAGGAAACCTACCAACATCACAGAGTTTAAGTGGTTCTGCACATAGGAATGGGCTAAAACTCCTACATGTTGTTGTGCAGGACTGATCAGCATTTACAAGAAACTTTACCTTCAGTTACTGCAGCAAAAAGGGGTCACACCAGATACTGAAAGCAAAGATTCACATACTTTTGCAACACACAGATATGTAAGGATCATTTTTCTCTATAAATAAATGACAAAGAAAATATTTTTTTCTCTCACTTGTTTGATTCGGTTCTCTTTGTCTACTTTCAGGACTTATATGAAAATCTGATGATGTTTTGGGTCATATTTATGCAGAAATATAGAAAATTCTAAAGGGTTCACAAACTTTCAAGCAGCACTGTATATATACATATATATAAATATATATATACAGTGGTATGCCAAAGTTTGGGCACCCCTGTAAATTTTCATGATTTTTCTTTATAAATCATTGGTTGTCTGGATAAGAAATTTCAGTTAAATATATCATATAGGAGACAAACACAGTGATATTTGAGAAGTGAAATAAAGTTTATATGATTTATGGAAAGTGTGCAAGAATTATTTAAACAAAATTAGGCATGTGCATAAATTTAGGCACCACAAAAGAAAAATTAACTCAATATTTTGTGCATCCTCCTTTTGCAGAAATAACAGCCTCTAAACGCTTTCTATAGCTTCCAATTAGAGTCTGGATTCTGGCAGAAGGTATTTTGGACCATTCTTCTTTACAAAACATCTCCAGTTCAGTCAGGTTTGATGGTTTCCGAGCATGGACAGCCCGCTTTAAATCACACCACAAATTTTCAATAATATTCAGGTCTGGGGACTGAGATGGCCATTCCAGAACGTTGTACTTGTTCCTCTGCATGAATGCCTTAGTAGATTTTGAGCAGTGTTTAGGGTCGTTGTCTTGTTGAAAGATCCAGCCCCGGCGCAACTTCAACTTTGTCACTGATTCTGGACATTGTTCTCCAGAATCTGCTGATGTTGAGTGGAATCCTTCGACCCTCAGCACAACAAGATTCCCAGTCCCTGCACTGGCCACACAGCCCCACAGCATGATGGAACCGCCACCAAATTTTACTGTAGGTAGCAAGTGTTTTTCTTGGAATGCTGTGTTGTTTTTCCGCCATGCATAATGCCCCTTGTTTTGCCCAAATAACTCTATTTTAGTTTCATCAGTCCACAGCACCTTATTCCAAAATGAAGCTGGCTTGTCCAAATGTGCTTTAGCCACCTCAAACGACACCGTTTGTGGCGTGTGCAGAGAAAAGGCTTTTTTCTGCATTTATCATTCTGCAGCATCTCCTTGTGTCAAAGTGCGCTGAATAGTTGAACGATGCACAGTGACACCATCTGCAGCAAGATGATGTTGTAGGTCTTTGGAGCTGGTCTGTGGGTTGACTGTGACTGTTCTCATTCTGCACACTCTGCTTATCTGAGATTTTCTTGGTCTGCCGCCGGGCCTTAACTAGAACTGTGCCCTCCCTGGTCTTCCAATTCCTCACAATGTTCCTCACAGTTGAAACTGAGAGCTTAAATCCTCTGAGACAGCTTTCTGTATCCTTCCCTAAACCATGATGTTCAACAATCATTGTTTTCAGGTCATCTGAGAGTTGTTTTGAGGCTCCCATGTTGCCACTCTTTAGAAGATGCAAGAGGAGAAACACTTACAATTGGCCTCCTTTAAATACTTTCTCATGATTGGATTCACCTGTGTATGGAGGTCAAGGGTCACTGAGGTTACCAAACCAATTTTGAGTTCCTAATAATTAGTGCTAAAGATATTGATGGCAAATGACAAGGGTGCCTAAATTTATGCACATGCCTAATTTTGTTTAAATAATTCTTGCACACTTTCCATAAATCATATAAACTTTATTTCACTTCTCAAATATCACTGTGTTTGTCTCCTATATGATATATTTAACTGAAATTTCTTATCCAGACAACCAATGATTTATAAAGGAAAATCATGAAAATTTACAGGGGTGCCCAAACTTTGGCATACCACTGTATATATATACATGTATTATACAACCCGAATTCCGGAAATGTTGGGATGTTTCAAATCACATGAGCCAATATTTTATTCACAATAGAACATAGATAACATAACAAATGTTTAAACTGAGAAATGTTACAGTTTTATGCACAAAATGATCTCATTTCGAATTTGATGCCTGCTACAGGTCTCAAAATAGTTGGCACGGGGGCATGTTTACAATGGTGTAGCATCTCCTCTTCTTTTCAAAACAGTTTGAAGATGTCTGGGCATCGAGGTTATGAGATTCTGGAGTTTTGGTGTTGGAATTTGGTCCCATTCTTGCCTGATATAGGTTTTCAGCTGCTGAAGAGTTCGTGGTCGTCTTTGACGTATTTTTCATTTAATGATGCACCAAATGAGGACACATCAGTGCTTCTGGACCATGTTCACATATGGCTTCCTTTTTGCATGACAGAGCTTTAGTTGGCATCTGCAGATGGCACGGCGGATTGTGTTTACCGACAGTGGTTTCTGGAAGTATTCCTGGGCCCATTTAGTAATGTCAATGACAGAATCATGTCGATGAGAGATGCAGTGTCGTCTGAGGGCCTGAAAACCACGGGCATCCAACAAAGGTCTTCGGCCTTGTCCCTTACGCACAGACATTTCTCCAGTTTCTTTGAATCTTTTGATGATGTTATGCACTGTAGATGATGAGATTTGCAAAGCCTTTGCAATTTGACGTTGAGGAACGATGTTTTTAAAGCATTCCACAATCTTTTTACGCACTCTTTCACAGATTGGAGAGCCTCTGCCCATCTTTACTTCTGAGAGACTCTGCCTCTCTAAGACATACCTTTTCATTGCTAATCCTGTTACAGACCTGATGTCAATTAACTTATTTAGTTGCTAGATGTTCTCCCAGTGGAATCTTTTCAAAATTTCTTGCTTTTTCAGACCTTTGTTGCAACTTTTTTGAGACCTGTAGCAGGCATCAAATTTGAAATGAGCTCATTTAGTGGATAAAAGTGTAAAATTTCTCAGTTTAAACATGTGTTATGTGCTCTATGTTCTATTGTGAATAAAATATTGGCTCATGTGATTTGAAAGTCTTTTAGTTTTCATTTTATTCAAATTTAAAAAAACGTCCCAACATTTCCGGAATTCGAGTTGTAGAATTTATTTGAAACAGAAAACATTTTGTAACAATATAAATTTCTTTCCTGTCAATTTTGATCAATTTGATCTTACTAACCCCAAATGTTTGAACAGAGCACCTTAATAGACTCCTGATTAAAACCCTAAATTTAAGAATGAAAACTATTAATTAATCAGCAATTCATATAACTATTGTTTGAGCTTGGATTTATAGACTTTTTGTGAATCTTAAACCAACCATAAAACCCAGTATTAATATATATTTATAGTAGTAGCTTGGAAGTAAACCTTGGAATACAATATACTGGAGTACAAAATACTTGAATGAAAAAAAAAGTTTTATGTGCTGTACTTTTGTTCATATTCATTCATTTCCTATGCGATGGCCTAACGGGATAATGAAACTTTAACGTTCTAATCTGGAGTCTATAACGTGTTTCAAAGTAAGTGTCAATAAAGTAACCTTTCCAAAAAGTTCCAGATATTCACTGGAGTAAAACATGTGACAACTAGCCTTGGTCTTCTTCTAAGAACTTTAGTATAAATTTCATTTTCAGTAAATATACAGTTAAAATGTTCATTTACATGTAATTAACCTTTAAGAAAATGGATAATTTAATGACATATACAAGGAGAAGAATCTTGTGTGCTGCTAAAAACCTGATTTTTGAATTTGGTGAGGTTAGGGTCTTCACTGTAAGGTACATACGTGGGAGCACAGCCCCAGGTAACACTCGACAGCTTTCAGCATTCAGATATAACATTATTAAAAGAGATGGTCATGAGAATTATGTCCTGCAGCAGGAGAATGTAATTTATTATGTATTGAAGTTAATCACAAAACATTTATTCCATTTATATTTTTTCCAGGAGGGTTTTCTACAGAAAGTTTTCCAGGAACCAATTGGTACTTTTCCTTACTAAAGAAGGATTCATGCTGTTTACTTCTCTCTCTCTCTCTCTCTCTCTCTCTCTCTCTCTCTTGATTTCTCTCATTCCTTTGAATCATGTGTTTAGTTCAGATGACTTGCTTCCCCAGACGATAATAACGAAAGACTTGAGCCTTTTTCCATGTTAAAGCCTTGAAGAAAGACTGTGACTGTTTTAACCAACACTAACTGGTTAGATGCTGAAGTGGTCTTGTGAATTGAAGAAGAAACTCTGTACTTCCTGTGCTTTTCAGAGATATAGTGAATATTGTTCTTGAAGAACAGACATGTGATGAACATGCCAGTAAGTTTCTCTCCCATGTAAAGTGTGCTAAATACATTAGTACATGCATTTAAGTGCAGAATGATGTGGAATCAGCCTTGTTGTTGGACTATATGTTAACTGTCAACTTTCACATATACATTTGTTGTAGCCTGGCAAATCCATTCTGACTATAGCCAACTTGGACTGAAATAATGTGTGTTTTTCCTTTACCACTCTGCTGGCTCATGACTCCTTAGGCAGGGATGATTAAGCAAGATTTAATGCTGTCACTCAAAACCTTCACAGCCGTTTACATCAGCTGTAACCAGATCAGGCTCTAGATGTAAATAAAACTGGAGTATAGCCAAACCTCATTGTGGAAGTTGAACATCCAAAATCAAGATTTCTTTTAAGGAGAATTCAGGGACTTGAACTTGATGACTCTCTGTTGAACTCTATTATGTCAATCTGTAGACCCGACTCCCTGACTCTTTGAGTATTCAAAATATTGTATGTTGACTAAATATCTCACATTTCGGCTTAATAAGATTTCTCTAAGAAATAGGTAAGGATGAACATGGTGTCCTCCATGATTCCTATTCCTTCCAACAACAAAGCACTTGAACACAACAAACTCATAGTTATAGAAGTGGGAACACTCTTAAAGAGTTAGTTAACCCAAAAATGAAAATTCTGTCATTAATTATTCTCAAGTTGTTCTAAACCCATAAGACCTTCGTTCAGCTTCAGAACACAAATTAAGATATTTCTGATGAAATTAAGATATTAATCTTAACTCTTTTGTGTTGGGACTACATGAAACATTTTGTTGACCTACAGTAATTGGACAGAGCAAATGTTGAAATTCTGTGTTATTTCATGTGTTTTTGCATAAAGAGAAAGGGTAATTAAGTATAGCATGCACGTGCTATTTCTAACGAATTGTTGTCTAACACAAAAACTTTCATTTTTTTAATGTTTGTTAAACAAAACATTTGTGGAAATTGACTTGTTGATTGTACAAACCTAAATGAATAGCGTGGAAATGTTTTTGAGTGAAATTAATCTGGGAGAACAGCTCCAAAACAGGAACAAAAACTCACACAAGCTATTTACCAATCTATTCAGAAATTCTGAAGCGGATCCACATTTCCCCATGGCATCTGAACCTCGCCAGCTAGGAGTCCAAAGGGCTCGCCGCCAAGCCATTGAGAAAGGAACAAAACGGCTCCTGGGACATACTCTGCTCTGGTAGCAGCAGCTCCCCACTGGCATACAGAAACACATAGCCTCGTTTCAAAGAGAGCTCCAGCCACCCCAGGTTACCTTGCTTACCCCAGAGGAAAACCCCCTCCACAGCCAACCTTCCTGTTTGTACAGATAAATTATTTCTCCACTGCTTTCATCTTACCTTCCACTCCGAAGTAAACACCCCTTTAAATGATGTATCTGTGCCTCATACTATCCCCTAGATATGTCAAACTCTTTTTATATGCTTCAGTGTCCTCGTTAAACAACCACAAATGTCATACTGCAAGAGGTTGGACAACTTTGCATGTGTGTAAACATTTGTGTGGTAAAATTTTGATCTTTTTTGGCTAACGAGCAAAGATACACTACTCTCTTTTATTCCATAACAAAATTTAAGTAAAAATGGACATTGTTCATATAGTTGTCCTACTTGTGTATATACTGTAGGCCTCTCCTCTTTATTTATTATTATGAATTTTTTATAATTACTATTTTCCTGTGCATTGCACTCGTTCTTTTGCATGCATACCAATAAACAGTCACATTTTAACTATCAGTAACTGCTGTCCATGTGTTGTTTTGTTCTCAGCACTTACTGTAGTTTGTGGAAAGTGTGTGTGGAACGACTTATGTTGTAAAATATTTCTGTTTAGCTTTTTTTAAGTACTTAAACTTAAATTTATTTTATTTTATTTAGTTTTTAATCTAATTTTAATCATATTTTAATTCATCTTTATTTCAATAACAAACACATTTTTTTAAATTTGTTGTAGTTAACGATATAACACTAAGTTAACGTTAACACTAATTCAGTGGAAACTAATTGATTGTGAAAAGTGAGGTTTCCATACCTGAATATGACGCTGAAACTATAAAAGGTTTGTTCAAGGAATCCAAGGTCATTTTTTGAGCTTCTGCTTTCTGGGAATGAGATGGTGATTAGCATAAGGAGGGTGAAGGTCTACATATCACTGTCTGGCCTAAGTGACGTCAACAGAAAAATGTTTTCAAAGACGGAGCACGATAATTAAATTTGGTGGGAGATTAAGAAGACAAACATTTTTTTTTCTTTGGAATAAGGTGCACAGATTAATACACAAGGAAGGGAAAGTGACAAGAAAACCTTACTAAGAAAGTAAATATTGTCTATTTTGATTTCATGCTGACTATAATCCTTACTAAACATTGAGGACCTGCTGATTTATTATGTACTGACTCAGTTTAGCAGTCATGCTGCCTTCCTGCCTGTAATCATGTGAATGGTCTGAATACAGCAGTGTGTGAGTGTGTGTCTTGGGTTCAGGCTTCGAGGACTGGTCAGCTGATGAGAATTTGGGGTTTGAGGCACCAGGCTGCAAAGTCAGCTGAGGGTTCAGACACTGTGGGGAAGTATGTTTTTCAGTAAAAAGCTGCAGGATATGCACATGACACACACTTCAAATCTTTACATTTACTCCATCTCATTCACTACTGTAATATATGAGAATGAATGTACTCTGAGCACAGTAAAGCTGGGATTCTTAGGGTGTATTCACACCAGGAAAGTCCGATAGATCACTTGCTTTGGTCCGGACCAAATAGAATGTTTTTTTTTTTTTGTTTGGTGAGGGTCGCTTTCACACTGCCCTTTTTGCAAGTGAACCAGAAATTGTAAACAAAACCACACGTGTGCCAAGGTCATCCATTCATTGGACAGAAATTCTCAAGCAGGGAAAACAGGAAGTGCAAAAACAGGCTAATCATGGATATCTTTCGTAGTGCAATTTTTATTCTTTTACTGATTTGCTGTTATGAGATACTAACGCAATATGAAGAAACTTATGAGCATCAAATGAGACAATGTCATACGATGTAATTACAACTTAATAAAATCGAAAATAAAATCTATAGATATAAAATACTTAAAGCATATCAAAATGTTAGTTTAAACATTTAACCTAGATAAATGTGCGCTAGGCGCATATCCAATCATTTACGCGCAGAGTGGAAGCTGAAGCGCGCTTCAGGACGTCAGTGGAAACAAATTAAATACTCCGTAATTGTTGCTCATAAAGGTAAGAATAATACATTGTTCGGAACTGTAAAGGGTCTATTTTTATTTGTGTGCACTCACAATATCAAGAAAACGTAGTGCTTTTCTAAAATAAAGTAAACTAATAGGATGCACTTGCTGTCCCGGTCTTGAACAGGAGCGCTTCACAAAAATGAAACGAAACTCAGTGAATATTTTCCTTTCAGACATGATGAATATATATATAGAAAGCTTTGAATTACTACAAAACTAAATAATTCATATCCAAAACAAAAACTCTTTCATTATATTTCGTAAAGATGCATTTCTTTCTAAAGGCGCGTCCAATGAGGAGATGGCGAGTCAGGATTTTTAACTTCATCTTTGTGACACTGACTCAGAAAACACTAGTTTATTAATAAATAATTAAAATATCTCCTTACTATTTCCCCCAGACACATTCATTGCAACTTTTGCTGGGGCTTTGCGGCAAGCTTGAGCCTATTTAGTGCGCTCATGTCACGTTGCTGTGGGTGCTATGGTCACGAAAACTCATATTTTGCATACGTTTTTAAGCATTGCGGTTTAAAAACAAGTGATTTAAGCTATTGAAATGCAAACAACAGCACTTTTGCTGGGGCTTTGCGGCAAGCTTGAGCCTATTTAGTGCGCTCATGTCACGTTGCTGTGGGTGCTATGGTCACGAAAACTCATATTTTGCACACGTTTTTAAGCATTGCGGTTTAAAAACAAGTGATTTAAGCTATTGAAATGCAAACAACAGCACTATATGCGCGAGCTGCGTGTTTTGGAGCGTGATTTCTGCAATTGGGTCGGATCGAGGCCGGTTCATATTCACACCTTAAGCGAACCGTACCAGAGTTCGTTTGGAACCGAACCGAGACCACCTCTTCAGCTGGGTCTCGGTTCGGTTGGTGGTGCGCACCAGAGTGCGATTGCTGTATTCACACCTGCCCAAAAGATCCGCACCAAAGCGGGAAACGAACCAGAGTTCGTTTTAATCGAACCAAACAAGACAGGTGTGAATACACCCTTAGACATTATTAAATGGACCCAGATTTTATATTGGACATCAGTGTCCCAACACTGTACCAAAATTGTTAGTTGTAGAAAACAAACTAAAGTAAACACAACCAGTGTGTGAACCAGTGTTTCCTGCACCATGGCAAAATATGTGACCCTGGACCACAAACTAGTCATAAGTAGCACAGGTATATTTGTAGCAAGAGCCAACAATACATTGTATAGGTCAAAATTATGGATTTTACTTTCATGCCAAAAATCATTAGGATATTGAGATCATGTTCCATGAAGATATTTTGTAAATTTCCTACCGTAAATATATCAAAACGTAATTTTTAACAAACCATACATCAATGGAACAATGACCATTATGACTGGTTTTGTGGTCCAGGGTCACATGTCATATTTAACCTTGAATTTGGTGTTGTACTGAATGTGATGCAATAAGACCAAGGCGGCAAAATAATGGCAAAAAGTCTTTCTATTAAGCTGTTCCCATGGGCTGCACACAGAAATACATACAACGGTACCAGTAGTCTGAACAAATGACAAATGTGCTGCTGTTTATGAATTAAGAATTCATAAACCAAGGGTCGTATGCCCCTACTGATGAAGATCTGAAAGGGTTAGTTCACCCAAAAATGAAAATTCTGTCATTAATTACTCACCATCAGGTCTTTCCAAACCCGCAAGACCTTCTTTCATCTTTGGATCACAAATTGAAATATTTTTGATGAAATCCGAGAGCTTTCTGACCCTGCATAGACAGCAATGGAACTACCACGTTCAAGGCCCAGAAAAGTAGAAGGGCGTTGTTAAAATAGTCCATGTGACATCAGTGGTTCAACCGTAATGTCATAAAGCTACGAGAATACTTTTTGTACACAAAAAACAACTTTATTTAACAATTTCTTTTCTTCCGTGTCAGTCTTTGACGCATGTTCATGAGAGTACCACGACGCATGCGTGTGCATTTCTCTGCTTGCAAACAAGCCGCAGTGCATCCGGGGTCTACGTTAGAACACCGGCTCCTGCATCATATATATATATATATAGAGAGAGAGAGAGAGAGAGAGAGAGATTATACAGATATAGTTGTAATTTATCATTTGCACTGAACATTTGCATTTCTTTTGCAACCTTATCATGATAACACTGTAAAAAAAATTGTTGTTTCAACATAAAATAATTTGTTTCCCTGCTGACTTAAAATTTTTAGTTTAGTCAATTAAAAAATTCCAGTTGTCACTTAAATTAACATTAAGTAATTTAAAATTTCAAGTTGCCTAAACTAAAAATTTTAAGTCAGCGGGGTAACAAATTATTTTAAGTTGAAACAACTTTTTGAAACAATTTTTTTTTACAGTGGCATGTGCGTTTTGGGTCATGGCTCACCAGTTAGGAACTGGTTTGGACAGTATTCCATTGCGTGCGGATCTAGATAATGCTATACACTAATTCTAATAATGAATTGCTACCATGTGCACCTCCACCTCAGACTGTTCCCTCAAGCATGAACTGTAATAATCAGAAATAAATCCATAATATCCAGTCATTATAACTATCAATAACTGAAGAGTACAATTAATATTAAAATGAATACTAATTTAATGGGGCTTAATAGAGGGAACGGCACTTGCCGCATGCTGTTTGCCAGCGGAGACCGTCAGGACTTGGCCGTTCTCCACCTTGCTGTTTCGTAGCAGCTTGTTCCATTAACATGGTGCTGCTCGGACAGAGCTGGCATTAGAGCCACAGTAAGAGGATTAGCTGATGGACATTTCTGCCATGCCTGGTCAATTATGAAAATGAAAAATGGACAAAAGGTCAGAGTTGACATACACTCCATATCACAAAACTCTACGCAAATGCCCATACACACACGGTGGCAAACAAAGAGGGTTATTGTAGGCCACCACATGGGAAAAAGGATTGAGCGTGACATGCTAAACAGCAAATATGCTGTTAGAGGACATTGTCGTATATTCTAGTTTTTCTTGGCATGGCTGGTTTCTTCATGCATGTACTGTGTTCTCATTCTGTATAAATGAAGCCAGCTGTTTGTGTGTTGTATTTGTACCTCAGCGTCATGTAATAGCGAGAAGTGGAGCATGAAATAAAGTCTAACAACCTGAACATCAACATTAGTGAACGCCGGCAGAACTGTTATGCATTTCTGGAGTCAAGCTTGGCTTTGTAATGCAGCCCTTCCTTTATCAACTTGCACCTTGATTGTAAAAACCGTACAAATGTCTACGGATCAGTACGTTGGTAAATGTCATCTGACGTCCTCTGAAATCAATCAAGTTTTCCATATAGCATGCATAAATGATACAGATTAACCTCATGTGACGGTGTTGCCTCCAAAACAGCACAGATCATTCTCATGACCTTCCAACAAATATTTAATAAACGCTGTTAGACTTTGTAATGGCGGATGTTGCCAGCATGTGTCTTTAAAGGAAAAGATTCAAATTCTAACATGAGTTATTCACCTTCAATGACAGTTTCAATGTGTTGTTGTTGTTATTATTAAAAAGTCCTTAAATGAGTAGCAAAAAGCTACTCATAATACATTGCTAACAATAATACATTGTTATTAATAATAGTGTAAAGTGTCAAATATTAAAAATAAAGAAACTTTATTATTAATAATAATACATCATTAAACAACAACAACAACAACAATATTATTGATATACATGTGTCTTTAAAAGGAAATAATAAAATTCCATTATTTATTCACCCTCAATGGCAGTTCGAAGTATTGGTCAATAGCAAAAAAAGCATACAAATCTTAAAAACACAAAATGTATTCTTCTGTGGGTAAAAACAAGAGCATATGGGTTCGATGGCATGAGAGTGAGTGCATTAAATGACAGATTTTTAAAGTGCACTATACAAGTTGAAATGCTTGTAAGTCACTGTCCCTGATGATTCTCTGCTTGTGGACAATCATATGATATAATGTGGAAAACAGGACAGCCACTAACTGGGAGTGCTGACTTCATATCCTGTCACTGCCGTCACATCCCATCATCTTCATCACTCCATTTTGTTTACCACTACATTTTTGTTTTACATTTTCTCTTTAGTGCCATTCATGTGACTGTTCAGAGCAAAACTACAGTTGACAAACCAGTATCAGCATCTTTCACAGCGCAGTAGTTCTGAAATTGTTTCGCAGCTCTCTGTCGCCGCTCTGTGGTCTGATTGTGTAACTGCAGTCATTGTATAGCGCTTGCATCTTCTCTGTAGGTGTTTGGTGATTTATTACTGATGGCAAAAGGTCCTCTGAAGATCAACGAACACAGCCATTCTGCGCACAAGTGACAATGTAGCTTAAAGCAGAGTAAACATAGAAATTACGCTTTAGAGAGAAATAATAATAATAATGCAATGTCACTGATTTTCTAAAGGGATTTACATGGTTTAACGCAGCGTGTGAAAACGGTGTTTGTGTGTGAGGACATATGTGTTTATAATGATTCTTACAGTCAATTACGCTAACTCAAGCAGCAAATCTTTCTATCACAGAGAGCAGAAATATTGTCTATGTAGAGACATGTCATATTTATTGCTAAACAAATTTGCCTGGTTCACTGTACATGAACGTAGTTTAGTGCATGTTGATGTTTTATTGAATGTGTTTAAAGGAATACTTGAAAATTAGGCCATCATTTACTTACCCTTTGTCGTTTTAAACCCTTGCTACCATGGAAAACAAATTAGAGTTTTTCTTTCATAAAAGTGTCATGAAGTATTTGTAAAAGCAGTTTATATTTCTTGTGTGTTATTTTCCAAGTTTGAAGTCTATGACAGCTTTATGAGATGAACTGAAATTTGAGTTTGTTATGTTATTAATCACTGATAATTATACACTCTGGTAAGCTCAACCGCTGTGAATGGAGTTTATATCTTCACATGCACAGATTTTCATAAGTTTGTGAATGCAGTTAGTTTAAAGAAACACTCCAGTTTGTTTTTTGAAAATAGGCTTATTTTCCAACTCCCCAAGAGTTAAAGGTGCACTGTGTAATATTTAGGATGATCTATAGACTGAAATGCAATATAATATACATAACTACGTTTTCAGAGGAGTATAAAGACCTTACTTAATGAACCGTTATGTTTTTATTACCTTAGATTGAGCAATTT